>JABWTJ010001048.1:0-147795 GCA_016801875.1 Solanum sitiens | reverse complement strand
AAAAAAAAAAAAAAAAAAAAACTAAACCTAACCCTAGCCCTAACTGTAAGTTTAACCTTAACCCTAACATTAAACCATAAACCCGAAACCTTAAGACAAAAATACCAAAACCCAAACATTAAATACTAAAGCATATATTTTAAACCTCAAATGCTAAACCTTGAACCATAAAACCAAAAAAAAATAAAAATACACCGTAACCCTAATCCTAAATCATAAGTTCAAAATACGAACACCCTATCTCTAAAATATAAAAGCTCAAACATCAAACACTAAACCATAGGTTCTAAACAAAAAATCCTAAACCCCAAAACCCAAAACCTAAAAAAACTCTAAACCCTAACCCTAACATTATCCCTTACATGAACCCTAACCCTAACCCTATCCTTAACCCTAACCCTAAACCCTAAATCTAAACCCAAAGCCCAAAATACCAAAACCCTAACAGTAAACACTAAACCATAGATATTAAAACTCAAATCCTTAACCCTTTCCTAAAACCTAAAAAATAACCTAAACCCTAACCCTAACCCTAACATTACAATAAACCCTAAACTCCAAGGCCAAAATACCAAAACCCAAACATTAAACACTAAATCATTGATATTAAACCTCAAATCCTAAACACTAAACCCAAACACCTAAAAAAAAAGTAATAACCCTAACCCTAACTGTAACCTTAACCCTAACCCTAAGATTAAACCCTAAACCGAAACCTTAAGACAAAAATACCAAAACCCAAACATTAAATACTAAAGCATATATTTTAAACCTCAAATGCTAAATCTTGAACCATAAAACCTAAAAAAACATGCATCCTAACCCTAATCCTAAATCTAACCCTAACACTAAACCCTAAGTCCTAAAAATGAAAACCCTATCTCCGAAATATGAAAACTCAAACATTAAACACTAAACCATAGATTCTAAACAAAAAATCCTAAACCCCAAAACCCAAAACGTAAAAAAACTCTAACCCCTAACCCTAACATTATCCCTTACATGAACCCTAACCGTAACCCTATCCTTAACCCTAACCCTAAACCCTAAATCTAAACCCAAAGCTCAAAATACCAAAACCCTAACAGTAAACACTAAACCATAGATATTACAACTCAAATCCTTAACCCCAAACCCTAAAACCTAAACCCTAACCATAACCATAACCCTAAACCATAAACCTAAACCCTAAGTCCAAAATACGAAATCCCTAAGTCCAAAATACTAAAACCCAAACATTCAACACTAAATAATAGATTTTAAGCCTCAAATCCTAAACCACAAACTATAAAATCTAAAAAAAAAACTAAACCCTAAACCTATTCCTAACCCAAACCCTAACCCTAACCTTAACACTAAGAAACCCCACCCCCTAAATACCAAAATCCAAAAATTAAACACTAAAACACATATTTGAAACCGAAAATCCTAAACCCCGAAACTCAAAACCTAAACAAATAATAAACCCTAACCCTAACCCTATCCCTAACACAAACCCTAACCCTAATCCTATCCTTAACCCTAACCCTAACCCTAAACCCTAAACCCAAAGCCCAAAATACCAAAACCCTAACATTAAACACTAAACCATAGATATTACAACTCAAATCCTTAACCCCAAACCTTAAAACCTAAAAAACAACCTAAACCCTAACCCTAACCCTAACATTAACCCTAGCCCTAACCCTACCATAAACCCTAAACCCCAAGCCCAAAATACCAAAACACAAACAGTAAACAGTAAACCATTGATATTAAACCACAAATCCTAAATCATAAACCCAAAAATCTAAAAAAAAAAATAACCCTAACCCTAACCCTAACATTAACCCTAACCCTAACCCTAAACCCTAAACCCAAAACCCTAAGCCCAAAAAAGCAAAACCAAATATTAAATACTAAACCATTGATTTAAACCTCAAATGCTAAATCCTGAACCATAAAACCTAAAAAAACCTACATCCTAACCCTAACCCTAACCCTAAACCCCATGTCCAAAAAAAACCCTCAGTCCAAAATACGAAAACCCAAATATTAAACACTAAACAGTGGATTTTAAACCTCAAATCCTAAACCACAGACCCTAAAACAAAAATAAAACCTAAACCCTAACCCTAATCCTAACACAAACCTTAAACCTAACCTTAACCCTAAGCCTTACCCTAAACTATAAACCCAAAACCCCAACCCCAAAATACCAAAACCCAAACACTACACACTAAACCATAGATTTTAAACCAAAAATCCTAAACCCCGAAACCTAAAACCTAAAAAAGACCTAAACCCTAACCCTAACCCTATCTCTAACACGAACCCTAACCCTAAACTCTAAACCCGAAGCCCAAAATACCAAAACCCTAACATTAAACACTAAACAATAGATATTACAACTCAAATCCTTAACCCCAAACGCTAAAACATAAAAAACAACCAAAACCCTAACCCTAACCCTAACATTACCATAAACCCTAAACTCAAAGCCCAAAATATCAAAACCCAAACATTAAACACTAAACCATTGATATTAAACCTCAAATCCTAAACCCTAAACCTAAAAACCTAAAAAAAAAAAAAACCCTAACCCTAACCCAAACTGTAACTTTAACCTTAACCTTAACATTAAACCATAAACCCGAAACCTTAAGACCAAAATACCAAAACTCAAACATTAAATACTAAAGCATATATTTTAAACCTCAAATGCTAAACCTTGAACCATAAAACATAAAAAAAAACTACACCCTAACCCTAATCCTAACTCTAACCCTAACCCTAAATCATAAGTTCAAAATACGAAAACCCTATCTCCAAAATATGAAAACTCAAACATCAAACACTAAACCATAGGTTCTAAATAAAAAATCCTAAACCCCAAAACCCAAAAACTAAAAAAACTCTAAACCCTAACCCTAACATTATCCCTTACATGAACCCTAACCGTAACCCTATCCTTAACCCTAACCCTAAACCCTAAATCTAAACCCAAAGCCCAAAATACCAAAACCCTAACAGTAAACACTAAACCATAGCTATTACAACTCAAATCCTTAACCCCAAACCCTAAAACCTAAAAAACAACCTAAACCCTAACCATAACCATAAACCTAAACCATAAACCTAAACCCTAAGTCCAAAATACGAAAACCCTAAGTCCAAAAATACTAAAACCCAAACATTCAACACTAAATAATAGATTTTAAGCCTCAAATCCTAAACCACAAACTCTAAAATCTAAAAAAAAACTAAACCCTAAACCTATTCCTAACCCTAACCTTAACACTAAGAAACCCCACCCCCAAAATACCAAAATACAAACATTAAACACTAAACCACATATTTTAAACCGAAAATCCTAAACCCCGAAACTCAAAACCTAAAAAAAAATAAACCCTAACCCTAACCCTATCCCTAACACAAACCCTAACCCTAATCCTATCCTTAACCCTAACCCTAACCCTAAACCCTAAACCCAAAGCCCAAAATACAAAAACCCTAACATTAAACACTAAACCATAGATATTACAACTCAAATCCTTAACCCCAAACCTTAAAACCTAAAAAACAACCTAAACCCTAACCCTAACCCTAACATTAACCCTAACCCTAACCCTACCATAAACCATAAACCCCAAGCCCAAAATACCAAAACACAAACATTAAGCACTAAACCATTGATATTAAACCTCAAATCCTAAATCATAAACCCAAAAATCAAAAAAAAAAACTAACCCTAACCCTAACCCTAACCCTAAACCCAAAACCCAAAACCCTAAACCCAAAAAAGCAAAACCAAACATTAAATACTAAACCATAGATTTTAAATCTCAAATGCTAAATCCTGAACCATAAAACCTAAAAAAACCTACATCCTAACCCTAATCCTAACCCTAACCCTAACCCTATACCCCAAGTCCAAAAAAAAACCTAAGTCCAAAATACGAAAACCCAAATATTAAATACTAAACCGTTGATTTTAAACCTCAAGTCCAAAACCACAGACCCTAAAACCAAAATAAAACCTAAACCCTAACCCAAATCCTAACCCAAACCTTAAACCTAACCTTAACCCTAACCCTAACCCTAAACTATTAACCCAAAACCCCAGGCCAAACATACCGAAACCCAAACACTAAACACTAAACCATAGATTTTAAACCAAAAATCCTAAACCCCAAAACCTAAACCTAAAAAAGACCTAAACCCTAACCCTAACCCTATCCCTAACACGAACCCTAACCCTAAAATCTAAATCCAAAGCCCAAAATACCAAAACCCTAACATTAAACACTAAACAATAGATATTTCAACACAAATCCTTAACCACAAACCCTAAAACTTAAAAAACAACCTAAACCCTAAGCCTAACCCTAACATTACCATAAACCCTAAACTCAAAGCCCAAAATACCAAAACACAAACATTAAACACTAAACCATTGATATTAAACCTCATATCCTGAACTCTATACCTAAAAACCTAAAAAAAATAAAACCCTAACCCTAACCCTAACTGTAACTTTAACCTTAACCCTAACATTAAACCATAAACCCGAAACCTTAAGACCAAAATACCAAAACCCAAACATTAAATACTAAAGCATATATTTTAAACCTCAAATGCTAAACCTTGAACCATAAAACCTTAAAAAAAAAAAACACCCTAACCCAAATCCTAACTCTAACCCTAACCCTAAATCATAAGTTCAAAATACGAAAACCCTATCTCCAAAATATGAAAACTCAAACATCAAACACTAAACCATAGGTTCTAAACCAAAAATCCTAAACCCCCAAACCCAAAACCTAAAAAAACTCTATACCCTAACCCTAACATTATCCCTTACATGAACCCTAACCCTAACCCTATCCTTAACCCTAACCCTAAACCCCAAATCTAAACCCAAAGCCCAAAATACCAAAACCCTAACAGTAAACACTAAACCATAGATATTACAACTCAAATACTTAACCCCAAACCCTAAAACTGTCACAACCCAAAAGCATACCCTAGAAGATAGGGTACAATCTTGGATTGTAACCGGCGTCGTCAACCTCTCGGAGGTCTAAGACATGCCTCTCATATCATTCATTGCATTGACATAGTAAATTTAGCGGAAAATTTAAAACTTTTCATAGCACATCATATGCTAGAAACATCACATCGTATATATATAAAACATAAGTCATAATACATATTTAGACTCTAAGTCCCTTTGCCATCTTAGACTCAACAACTTTAGAGTACATTAAGGATAAAACCCTTAAGACATAATACAAAGCTATACATTACTAAATAGACTTTACAATAAGGACATTAGTAGGACATCCTTGAACTTAAGGATTCCTTTCCTTGAGCTTGGGAAATCACCTATCAAGCTCCCCAATCATAGACCTTCTTTAAGCATTCCAATACCTACACTTTGTGTAAAAAGTAAAGAAGAATGGGATTAGCACAAGAATGTACTAAGTATGGCAACCATGCGAAAACATGCATTTAAAAGGGACATTTTCTTTGAAATCATACTTCATGCTATTTTGAGTAAATCATCATAAAACCTTTATCAATATCATTTATATCATCCACTTACTTCATAGTAACACAATCAAAGACCAAACATCATAGAAAAGCACATATAGAATATAAGTACACATAGAGGTCACTTTACAGTGAACTTACCCTTCTTAGCATTTAACTCTTTCTTTCCATTCATTAACCTCCTAAGTAATCCTTTAGGGATACTTGGTGCAATGCATCACCTTAGGAACATAGGAGAAAACCATACATAGCATCTACACAAGACAATACATGCCATCATAGAAGTATAGTACAATATAATCATAGTCAAACCAAGACTACAATATCATACATAAAGGACACATACACAATCATAAGTATTAAGGTACCTTCCTAAGACTTCCTAAGGAGTCACTTGTGCAATGTCTAGATGGGTTCATTACTTCCACCTATCCTAAGTAACTTACCTTAAGTCCTCCTAGTTAGGATCCTATTCAATTACTTCCATTGTCCATTTTACTTTAGGGAAACCATAGCCTTAACCGACACTAAGACCATGGGTGCTAATCATGGAATTTGGTGTTGTAGAGCCTTACACCAAAGGAAGGTGTTACTACCTAGCCAAGGTAGAACATTAACATATATGCTAGTATATCAAGTGAATTCACTTTGCTAGATCCTATGTGGCAAGCATAGTTTCTGGAACTAAGAGATAGGTATTCCCTCTATATACTATTTGGTAATGGGGCCTCACCTCATGAGAAAACATGAGTGAATATTCCTCAAGGAAAGTCAACACTTCATGTAAGTACATAGGTGAGTATTCCTCTAAGGGAAGTCGACACCATATGTAGGTCCATAGGTGATTATTCCTCTAAGGGAAGTCAACACTCTATAAAGGACAAATGGTGAATATTCCTCCAAGGAAAGTCAACACCTCTCAATGTCAAGTTCACTCGGTGCTAAGCTAAGTTCCCTTTATTGAAAAGTCTTTATTACATTTGTTTATAAAACATAGTCTTAGGATATTCATCATTCATATGCTTATAGCATATCCAAGCACCTAACTAGTTTTGGAGTATTCTTGGGCCCTCCTAGTTGGACCTCTTCTCACTAACTAGATCATCCATGTGTGTGCGTGTATATATAGATGTGAGCAAACCTTTCACATAACACATAATGTCACACATGTTTATATATATCAATGCATAAGTCTATAGGCATAACTATATGAGCAATCCTTTCATATAAACTTACTAAGACACTATACACATCCATACTTCATTATGTCATATTCATAACATGTTCATATAATCATCCTTCATATGCATAAGAACCAAACCTAGGAACTATCCTATCAAGATATACATGTGCAATGCATAGACAAGGTCCCATACCCTTGTCCATACTAGTACACCTATCAAGTCATCCTAGTAAGGGAATACAAATCATACATTCATAAACATCACCTTAATATGCATAGTAGTAGACACTAGTGAATATGAGAACTACCTTTCATTTAGACACAATGACTTATACTACTTGTAATATGCATGTAAGTGAGAGAGTGTGTACATCAACCAACATGATCACATAATGGCTATCAATAACTCCTTAAGTCAGCCACCCTATTGGACCACATTACACTTCCAAGCACATAGCACACAACACATAATAGCATAGAAGACAAGACTATATATACATTATAATCAAGACTCCTAACTTTAGCTATTTACATTTCCATATAAGGGATACGTGGCTAGACGTTATTAACCACTCTAACACATCAATAGCAGCACCTATACAATACCCTAACATGATTATACACATGCCCATACAATAGCCACATAACCTAATTCACAACTAGAATAGGAAAGTAGGCATAATCTTCTCATAGTATCATTTTAAGCACATGTTCATAAGTTCATCAATTTGCCTTCATGGCCACGGTCAACACATATATGATGACAATAAAGTAAACACCGCCACCATAAGTGGACCATACCACACAATGCCATACAAGGCTTCATCAACATTACTATAAAGAATAGAGAAGTAGAAGAGTAAAGAGAATAAGCATTCTTACCAAATTTTCATCCTTTGATCATCATTGATCAATACACCTTATTCATCAATAAAACACATATATGGCAGTAGCTAAATGTACTTTAAACATATAAGAAACCATGTACAAGTCACTACAAGATTATACCATAACGTAATACAACATATCAACATACTAGGAAAGTAGGATAACATAGATCATTAGCTAATCTTCCCTAACATTGATTTTAGACCATAGTTCATACATATACAAGTCTAAGGCAGTAGCTAATTATGTATGAAATCAAGCCTAAGTCATGCATCATCTAATCACAATTCAAGATCCATCACATACTTAGCTTCTTGACTTCATAGCCTAAAGGAATCTATACCAATTCATGCAAGCCCTTCTTAATTTGAACATTAAGGATTTATACCTATTAAATTCATCCATTACATCAACCTAAAACAGTAGCTACAGCAGTTCATACATAATCAAGAGTCTACCCAACCGATCTCACAATCGAATTCAAGACAACATGTAGAAACATAGGCTATTCATGTTCAATTCTTCATATATTTATCATCATGTACTTATCATCATCAATTCAACATCAATTAATGTAAATAAAAATAACCACAAGCAATTCAACGTAAGAGAATCACCAATTCATCAAGAACAAGCCATAATCACAAAGCGCATACAAAGGCTAAACCAATTTTGGAAAGAACATGGGTTCATCATGCAATTTGAGTGAAAACACATTTAAATCATTGTATTAACTTCACTTAATCATGATTCAATCATTAAAAAGCTTTTGAAAAAGAACCCATGGCTAGATTAGAAGATTGGAAACTTGTTCATAAGATTTCTTTTGAAAACATTGTGAATTGCTCTCTAGATGAAAAGATAACTAGAGATGAAGATCACCATACCTTTGTCTATAAGAAAACCTCTAAAACTTCATGATTCATCCATGAAAAACCAAGCTTGAATCTATTCTTGAGCTTCACCAACAATGGTGGTTTTAGAGAGAACATTTTTGGAGGGAAAGGCTTAAAATATGTGAGAGGGTTTGGGAATGGGTTGATCACGTTTTTAAAGACTTATATACACATAAAATTACTTAATTACACCTATTATAGTCAGGTTAGGACGTGGGGTGAATTTACCATTCACACCTTTAAGTGGCAGCACGCAGGCAGCCAACTCGCAGGCAGCCGCGACGAGGGCAATGACGGGGCGTCATGGCCATGACGGGCCGTGGCAGCCATCCGTCGCAGGGGACTTAGCCAATTCTTGGCATAAGACCTGCCCAAGTAAAGTCTCCTTCGACGAGACCTGCTTGACGGTCCGTTGGTGGCCCAACGGTCCGTCATTGGGTCCGTCAAGGACACTGCCCAGGCAGTGTATAGGCAGCCTTGGGGTCCTTCTTTTGGGGCCTCTTGTGGGGCCCTTTAGAAGTCGTACCCGGACGTTTCCAACGCGATTACAAACCTTAACATGTTATAGACCTACCACATAAGTTTCATCCAAACCAAACACCTACAAGACGTCCAAACAGCCTTGACCCCAACATGACATACGATGAAAGTCTTAGGGTCTATCTTTCGAACGTCTTGGACGTTCTTGGGCGTTTGACCTCCAAACTTTACGAAACTTCATACAATAACATTAAACCATAAACCCGAAACCTTAAGACCAAAATACCAAAACTCAAATATTAAATACTAAAGCATATATTTTAAACCTCAAATGCTAAACCTTGAACCATAAAACATAAAAAAAAACTACACCCTAACCCTAATCCTAACTCTAACCCTAACCCTAAATCATAAGTTCAAAATACGAAAACCCTATCTCCAAAATATGAAAACTCAAACATCAAACACTAAACCATAGGTTCTAATTAAAAAATCCTAAACCCCAAAACCCAAAAACTAAAAAAACTCTAAACCCTAACCCTAACATTATCCCTTACATGAACCCTAACCGTAACCCTATCCTTAACCCTAACCCTAAACCCTAAATCTAAACCCAAAGCCCAAAATACCAAAACCCTAACAGTAAACACTAAACCATAGATATTACAACTCAAATCCTTACCCCAAACCCTAAAACCTAAAAAACAACCTAAACCCTAACCATAACCATAACCCTAAACCATAAACCTAAACCCTAAGTCCAAAATACGAAAACCCTAAGTCCAAAAATACTAAACCCAAACATTCAACACTAAATAATAGATTTTAAGCCTCAAATCCTAAACCACAAACTCTAAAATCTAAAAAAAAAACTAAACCCTAAACCTATTCCTAACCCAAACCCTAACCCTAACCTTAACACTAAGAAACCCCACCCCCAAAATACCAAAATCCAAACATTAAACACTAAACCACATATTTTAAACCAAAAATCCTAAACCCCGAAACTCAAAACCTAAAAAAACAATAAACCCTAACCCTAACCCTATCCCTAACACAAACCGTAACCCTAATCCTATCCTTAACCCTAACCCTAACCCTAAACCCTAAACCCAAAGCCCAAAATACGAAAACCCTAACATTAAACACTAAACCATAGATATTACAACTCAAATCCTTAACCCCAAACCTTAAAACCTAAAAAACAACCTAAACCCTAACCCTAACCCTAACATTAACCCTAACCCTAACCCTACCATAAACCATAAACCCCAAGCCCAAAATACCAAAACACAAACATTAAACACTAAACCATTGATATTAAACCTCAAATCCTAAATCATAAACCCAAAAATCAAAAAAAAAAACTAACCCTAACCCTAACCCTAACCCTAAACCCAAAACCCAAAACCCTAAACCCAAAAAAGCAAAACCAAACATTAAATACTAAACCATAGATTTTAAATCTCAAATGCTAAATCCTGAACCATAAAACCTAAAAAAACCTACATCCTAACCCTAATCCTAACCCTAACCCTAACCCTATACCCCAAGTCCAAAAAAAAACCTAAGTCCAAAATACGAAAACCCAAATATTAAATACTAAACCGTTGATTTTAAACCTCAAGTCCTAAACCACAGACCCTAAAACCAAAATAAAACCTAAACCCTAACCCAAATCCTAACCCAAACCTTAAACCTAACCTTAACCCTAACCCTAACCCTAAACTATTAACCCAAAACCCCAGGCCAAACATACCAAAACCCAAACACTAATCACTAAACCATAGATTTTAAACCAAAAATCCTAAACCCCGAAACCTAAAACCTAAAAAAGACCTAAACCCTAACCCTAACCCTATCCCTAACACGAATCCTAACCCTAAAATCTAAATCCAAAGCCCAAAATACCAAAACCCTAACATTAAACACTAAACAATAGATATTTCAACTCAAATCCTTAACCCCAAACCCTAAAACTTAAAAAACAACCTAAACCCTAAGCCTAACCCTAACATTACCATAAACCCTAAACTCAAAGCCCAAAATACCAAAACACAAACATTAAACACTAAACCATTGATATAAACCTCATATCCTAAACTCTAAACCTAAAAACCTAAAAAAAATAAAACCCTAACCCTAACCCTAACTGTAACTTTAACCTTAACCCTAACATTAAACCATAAACCCGAAACCTTAAGACCAAAATACCAAAACCCAAACATTAAATACTAAAGCATATATTTTAAACCTCAAATGCTAAACCTTGAACCATAAAACCTTAAAAAAAAAAACACCCTAACCCAAATCCTAACTCTAACCCTAACCCTAAATCATAAGTTCAAAATACGAAAACCCTATCTCCAAAATATGAAAACTCAAACATCAAACACTAAACCATAGGTTCTAAACCAAAAATCCTAAACCCCCAAACCCAAAACCTAAAAAAACTCTATACCCTAACCCTAACATTATCTCTTACATGAACCCTAACCCTAACCCTATCCTTAACCCTAACCCTAAACCCCAAATCTAAACCCAAAGCCCAAAATACCAAAACCCTAACAGTAAACACTAAACCATAGATATTACAACTCAAATACTTAACCCCAAACCCTAAAACTGTCACAACCCAAAAGCATACCCTAGAAGATAGGGTACAATCTTGGATTGTAACCGGCGTCGTCGACCTCTCGGAGGTCTAAGACAAGCCTCTCATATCATTCATTGCATTGACATAGTAAATTTAGCGGAAAATTTAACACTTTTCATAGCATATCATATGCTAGAAACATCACATCGTATATATATATAAAACATAAGTCATAATACATATTTAGACTCTAAGTCCCTTTGCCATCTTAGACTCAACAACTTTAGAGTACATTAAGGATAAAACCCTTAAGACATAATACAAAGCTATACATTACTAAATAGACTTTACAATAAGGACATTAGTAGGACATCCTTGAACTTAAGGATTTCCTTTCCTTGAGCTTGGGAAATCACCTATCAAGCTCCCCAATCATAGACTTTCTTTAAGCATTCCAATACCTACACTTTGTGTAAAAAGTAAAGAAGAATGGGATTAGCACAAGAATGTACTAAGTATGGCAACCATGCGAAAACATGCATTTAAAAGGGACATTTTCTTTGAAATCATACTTCATGCTATTTTGAGTAAATCATCATAAAACCTTTATCAACATCATTTATATCATCCACGTACTTCATAGAAACACATTCAAAGGCCAATCATCATATAAAAGCACATATAGAATATAAGTACACATAAAGGTCACTTTATAGTGAACTCACCCTTCTTAGCATTTAACTCTTTCTTTCAATTCATTAATCTCCTAAGTAATCCTTTAGGGATACTTGGTGCAATGCATCACCTTAGGAACATAAGAGAATACCATATATAGTATCTACACAAGACAACATATGCCATCATAGAAGTATAGTACAACATAAACATAGTCAAACCAAGACTACAACATCATACATAAAGGACACATACATAATCATATGCATTAGAGAACCTTCCTAAGACTTCCTAAGGAGTCACTTGTGCAATGTCTAGATGGGTTCATTACTTCCATCTATCCTAAGTAACTTACCTTAAGTCCTCCTAGTTAGGATCCTATTCAATTACTTCCATTGTCCATTTTACTTTAGGGAAACCATAGCCTTAACCGATACTAAGACCATGGGTGCTAATCATGGAATTTGGTGTTGTAGAGCCTTACACCAAAGGAAGGTGTTACTACCTACCCAAGGTAGAACATTAACACATATGCTAGCATATCAAGTGAATTCACTTTGCTAGATCCTATGTGGCAAGCATAGTTTATGGAACTAAGAGATAGGTATTCCCTCTATATACCATTTGGTAATGGGGCCTCACCTCATGAGATAACATGAGTGAATATTCCTCAAGAAAGTCAACACTTCATGTAAGTACATAGGTGAGTATTCCTCTAAGGGAAGTCAACACCATATGTAGGTCCATAGGTGATTATTCCTCTAAGGGAAGTCAACACTCTATAAAGGACAAATGGTGAATATTCCTCCAAGGAAAGTCAACACCTCTCAATGTCAAGTTCACTCGGTGCTAAGCTAAGTTCCCTTTATTGAAAAGCCTTTATTACATTTGTTTATAAAACATAGTCTTAGGATATTCATCATTCATATGCTTATAGCATATCCAAGCACCTAACTAGTTTTGGAGTATTCTTGGGCCCTCCTAGTTGGACCTCTGCTCACTAACTAGATCATCCATGTGTGTGCGTGTATATATAGATGTGAGCAAACCTTTCACATAACACATAATGTCACACATGTTTATATATATCAATGCATAAGTCTATAGGCATAACTATATGAGCAACCCTTTCATATAAACTTACTAAGACACTATACATATCCATACTTCATTATGTCATATTCATAACATGTTCATATAATCATCCTTCATATGCATAAGAACCAAACCTAGGAACTATCCTATCAAGATATACATGTGCAATGCATAGACAAGGTCCCATACCCTTGTCCATACTAGTACTCCTATCAAGTCATCCTAGTAAGGGAATACAAATCATACATTCATAAACATCACCTTAATATGCATAGTAGTAGACACTAGTGAATATGAGAACTACCTTTCATTTAGACACAATGACTTATACTACTTGTAATATGCATGTAAGTGAGAGAGTGTGTACATTAACCAACATGATCACATAATGGCTATCAATAACTCCTTAAGTCAGCCACCCTATTGGACCACATTACACTTCCAAGCACATAGCACACAACACATAATAGCATAGAAGACAAGACTATATATACATTATAATCAAGACTCCTAACTTTAGCTATTTACATTTCCATATAAGGGATACGTGGCTAGACGTTATTAACCACTCTAACACATCAATAGCAGCACCTATACAATACCCTAACATGATTATACACATGCCCATACAATAGCCACATAACCTAATTCACAACTAGAATAGGAAAGTAGGCATAATCTTCTCATAGTATCATTTTAAGCACATGTTCATAAGTTCATCAATTTGCCTTCATGGCCATGGTCAACACATATGTAATGACAATGAAGTAAATACCGCCACCATAAGTGGACCATACCACACAATGCCATACAAGGCTTCATCAACATTACTATAAAGAATAGAGAAGTAGAAGAGTAAAGAGAATAAGCATTCTTACCAAATTCTCATCCTTTGATCATCATTGATCAATACACCTTATTCATCAATAAAACACATATATGGCAGTAGCTAAATGTACTTTAAACATATAAGAAACCATGTACAAGTCACTACAAGATTATACCATAACGTAATACAACATATCAACATACTAGGAAAGTAGGATAACATAGATCATTAGCTAATCTTCCCTAACATTGATTTTAGACCATAGTTCATACATATACAAGTCTAAGGCATTAGTTAATTATGTAAGAAATCAAGCCTAAGTCATGCATCATCTAATCACAATTCAAGATCCATCACATACTTAGCTTCTTGACTTCATAGCCTAAAGGAATCTATACCAATTCATGCAAGCCCTTCTTAATTTGAACATTAAGGATTTATACCTATTAAATTCATCCATTACATCACCCTAAAACAGTAGCTACAGCAGTTCATACATAATCAAGAGTCTACTCAACCGATCTCACAATCGAATTCAAGACAACATGTAGAAACATAGGCTATTCATGTTCAATTCTTCATATATTTATCATCATGGACTGATCATCATCAATTCAACATCAATTAATGTAAATAACAATAACCACAAGCAATTCAATGTAAGAGAATCACCAATTCATCAAGAACAAGCCATAATCACAAAGCCCATGCAAAGGCTAAACCAATTTTGGAAAGAACATGGGTTCATCATGCAATTTGAGTGAAAACACATTTAAATCATTGTATTAACTTCAATTAATCATGATTCAATCATTGAAAAGCTTTTGAGAAAGAACCCATGGCTAGATTAGAAGATTGGAAACTTGTTCATAAGATTTCTTTTGAAAACATTGTGAATGGCTCTCTAGATGAAAAGATAACTAGAGATGAAGATCACCATACCTTTGTCTATAAGAAAACCTCTAAAACTTCATGATTCATCCATGAAAAACCCAGCTTGAATCTGTTCTTGAGCTTCACCAACAATGGTGGTTTTAGAGAGAACATTTTTGGAGGGAAAGGCTTAAAATATGTGAGAGGGTTTGGGAATGGGTTGATCACGTTTTTAAAGACTTATATACACCTAAAATTACTTAATTAAACCTATTATAGTCAGGTTAGGACGTGGGGTGAATTTACCATTCACCCCTTTAAGTGGCAGCACGCAGGCAGCCAACTCGCAGGCAGCCGCGACGAGGGCAATGACGGGGCGTCATGGCCATGACGGGCCGTGGCAGCCATCCGTCGCAGGGGACTTAGCCAATTCTTGGCATAAGACCTGCCCAAGTAAAGTCTCCTTCGACGAGACCTGCTTGACGGTCCGTTGGTGGCCCAACGGTCCGTCATTGGGTCCGTCAAGGACACTGCCCAGGCAGTGTATAGGCAGCCTTGGGGTCCTTCTTTTGGGGCCTCTTGTGGGGCCCTTTAGAATCGTACCCAGACGTTTCCAACGCGATTACAAACCTTAACATGTTATAGACCTACCACATAAGTTTCATCCAAAACAAACACCTACAAGACGTCCAAATAGCCTTGACCCCAACATGACATACGATGAAAGTCTTAGGGTCTATCTTTCGAACGTCTTGGACGTTCTTGGGCGTTTGACCTCCAAACTTTACGAAACTTCATACAATAACATTAAACATCATTTAACACCATTTCAAGACTTATTTGACTCAGTTCACACAACTTAGGCATGCATACACACATGAGGCACATAAGCGACTATTCGTCGAACGTCTTGGACGTCCCTTGACGTTCGACTTCCAAATCACTTCAAACTTTGCACACTGACTCTATATGACATAATAAGTCATTTTAGGACCTTATAACGTTAATACGAACATGTTAGGCTCTAGACACCTTATCTCATTTTCGAGGTCTTACAATATCCCCCACTTGGGAACATTCGTCCTCGAATGACACTTAGGACTCTTTAATCACATCAAGGACTTCAATGCACATAAGAGCAGTTTAACACATTTACATGCATCAAGAGTTCACACCTTAACAAAGTACAAGATCGATTTCCTTAAAAATGAGAAATTTCAACTTTCAAGCAAAGACATGTATACATTTTCCTTCTTAGTGAAATCTAAATGGCAAGTCACACAAAATACATCACAACAAATTAGGAAGTCATTCCACAAGTTCTTTCCTTAACATAATACTCACCCTTATAGTAAGCCTCATTTTGGAAAAATAACACAAATTATAGGCACACACATGTACACTTAGCAAAAACATGCTTTCACTTTTCAAGAATGAGCCTACAATTTTGCATCACAAATCTTCAAATCACTAAATTTTAAAGAGAGTTCACATTTTTCATTGTAAAAGAGACTCAACTTCCATTACAAGGCTAAACAATTTAACCTACAAGTGAGTATTACCAAGTTCCTTGTCTTACCTCATGAGGTCAACTTCACAATTAGCACATTAAAATGCAAGTCAACAAGAGAAAACATGGATTTTTCAAAAATTTCTTTTCATGCTTCTTGGAAAATTCACCATGTCTTTAAGATGATGTCAATCAATTCATACCAATCATATAAATATCATGCAATTTACACTTTATGCAAGACTATTTTCATGAACAAGCATACTAAGAATTCATATTTTCTAATTCAAGTAAGAATAGAAGGACAATGTAGACAATTTCTACAATCTCATTACTCCAACATCATCCCCCACTTAGTGCAAACCCAATTAAGAGCAACTTAACCCAACATGTAGAGGATCTCAAATACAAAACCTTCATATTTATCACTTAGAGTGATTACTACTTTAGAGGGAATTTTCATAAACTCAATTTAGCAACACTAAGGCATTCTAAACCTTTTCATGTGATCACGAACCTTTACATTCAAATCCTATATCAACATGCGTAGAGGAGAAAACTACACTTATGTCAACTAATACCATCACCATATAGTCAACAAGATTAACATCATGTATAACTAATCGTATCATGCACATCTTCATGATCAATAGACAAATAATATAATATCATACTATTTAATTCACATAAGGTCTTCCTACAATGCAATAGACATTAAGGTCATACATCATTAGAGGAAAACAACAAGGAAATTCATAACACGACAAGAAGTTTAGAAATAACTCTACGACTCATCATGTCGTAAGGTTCTCATCCTTTCAATTTAAATGGCAAAAATTTCTTTTCTACACTTCTTATCATGTTCATATTCATAAATTCTACACATTTTTCTAAAACATCCAATCAAAAGACAAATTAGTAAGTTCTCCAGACATGATACAATAAGCTGCCTAGTCTTTATAGCGAGCATGCTTCCAAATACCCAAAAGTGTAACATTTAGACCTTTGATGGAACAAGTATGGAATTATAAGAAATAAAGCTTTACCAACTCATTCTTCATAAGCATGCATACTATATTTACAATTCAGGTCTCCACAAAAGACTCCAATTTATACTAGCAACTCACCAAGTACCATTTATATACAAAGGAAAACAATGCACACTTTTTAATCACATGCACTCATAGGATAACATACCTCCATAGGTAGTTATTAAACAATCCAAGTTCAAATCCAAATATTTGGCTACGATCATACAAAATCATATAGGAATACACAATTTAAGAGAAATCACTTTAACCACTATAACTTCTAGCATGCTTCAACTATATCATGACATACATTATTCGACATAACATGTTATTTCACATAGATTTCACATATTGCCATAATTGGCATCACATCATCAAATAAGAGATATTTCATATAAAGCAAGGTAAGATGACCAATCATAATCCTCATAGAGTTAATATGTGCAATGATCAAGTAAAGATCCATAACTTCACTAAACCAAGTAACCCAACAAGAACTACAATTAGCATCATACTCCACTTATCTATAACCTTCATGCATGGCTAACTCCATATTCTTTAGCTCACTAGGCTATTTACATGTTTACAAGCATAGAGATCATCTCATAAGGACATTCACATTTATCATTATATACATACATAGTATTAACCTCCTAAGGTCTCCATCAAGGAAAACTAGTGCAAGACATAGGTAGAGTCCCATACCCCTACCTAAGTCTAGTTAACCCTTTCAAGTCGCCTTAGTTAGTATATACATCATCAAATAAGGAGAAGTGTCACCTTCACACATACTCATTAAAACCATAAAACAAAGATAAGCATTTTAAACTCACCTTTTCTCCCTCAAGCATAGAGAACTCTCATCCAAGAAATCATATCTAAAATACCACCGGACAAGAAAAATAAGAGAGAGATCTTATAGAATTAAGTTCTATGGCACGATATGAGATTGATGAAGAAGGGAAACTCTATCGTCCTATAGCCTCTCGTACCATTTAATGTGTCGCGACTCACCACCAATGATACGAGACTCTACTAGATGTGGCAATATGAGACTTTTTAGAACCTAAAAACCGCTTTATAAACCTCATGCTCTGATACCAAGTTTGTCACAACCCAAAAGCATACCCTAAAAGATAGGGTACAATATTGGATTGTAACTGGCGTCGTCGACCTCTCGGAGGTCTAAGACAAGCCTCTCATATCATTCATTGCATTGACATAGGAAATTTAGCGGAAAATTTAAAACTTTTCATAGCACATCATATGCTAGAAACATCACATCGTATATATATAAAACATAAGTCATAATACATATTTAGACTCTAAGTCCCTTTGCCATCTTAGACTCAACAACTTTAGAGTACATTAGGGACACGGCCCATACGACACATTACATAACTACACAATATTTAAAGACTTTACATTAAAGACATTAGTAGGACATCCTTGAACTTAAGGATTCCTTTCCTTGAGCTTGGAAAATCACCTATCAAGCTCCTCAATCATAGACCTCCTTTTAAGCATTCCAATACCTACACTTTGTGTAAAAAGTAAAGAAGAATGGGATTAGCACAAGAATGTACTAAGTATGGCAACCATGCGAAAACATGCATTTAAAAGGGACATTTTCTTTGAAATCATACTTCATGCTATTTTGAGTAAATCATCATAAAACCTTTATCAATATCATTTATATCATCCACTTACTTCATAGTAACACAATCAAAGACCAAACATCATAGAAAAGCACATATAGAATTTAAGTACACATAGAGGTCACTTTACCGTGAACTCACCTTTCTTAGCATTTAACTCTTTCTTTCAATTCATTAATCTCCTAAGTAATCCTTTAGGGATACTTGGTGCAATGCATCACCTTAGGAACACAAGAGAATACCATACATAGCATTTACACAAGACAACACATGCCATCATAAAAGTATAGTACAATACAATCATAGACAAACCAAGACTACAATACCATTCATAAAGGACACATACATATCATAAGTATTAAGGTACCTCCCTAAGACTTCCTAAGGAGTCACTTGTGCAATGTATAGATGGGTTCATTACTTCCACCTATCCTAAGTAACTTACCTTAAGTCCTCCTAGTTAGGATCCTATTCAATTACTTCAATTGTCCATTTTACTTTAGGGAAACCATAGCCTTAACCGACACTAAGACCATGGGTGCAAATCATGGAATTTGGTGTTGTAGAGCCTTACACCAAAGGAAGGTGTTACTACCTAGCCAAGGTAGAACATTAACATATATGCTAGCATATCAAGTGAATTCACTTTGCTAGATCCTATGTGGCAAGCATAGTTTATGGAACTAAGAGATAGGTATTCCCTCTATATACCATTTGGTAATGGGGCCTCACCTCATGAGATAACATGAGTGAATATTCCTCAAGGAAAGTCAACACTTCATGTAAGTACATAGGTGAATATTCCTCTAAGGGAAGTCGACACCATACGTAGGTCCATAGGTGATTATTCCTCTAAGGGAAGTCAACACTCTATAAGGGACAAATGGTGAAATATTCCTCTAAGGGAAGTCAACACCTCTCAATGTCAAGTTCACTCGGTGCTAAGCTAAGTTCCCTTTATTGAAAAGCCTTTATTACCTTTGTTTATAAAACATACGATTTAGAATATCCATCATTCATATGCTTATAGCATATTCAAGCACCTATCCAGAATTTATAACATTCTTGGGCACCCCTATCAAGGCCCCTATAAATTACTAGATCATCCATGTGTGTGAGTGTATATATATATATATGTGAGAAAACCTTTCACATAACACATCAAGTCACACACTTTCATATATCAATGCATAAGTCTATAGGCATAACTATATGAGCAATCCTTTCATATAAACCTACTAAGACACTATACGCATTCATACCTCATCATATCATGTACATCATATTCATAACATATTCATATAATCATCCTTCATACGCATAAGAACCAAACCTAGGAGTTATCCTATCAAGGTAAACATGTGCAATGTATAAACAAGGTCCCATACCCTTGTCCATACTAGTACACCTATCAAGTCATCCTAGTAAGGGAATACAAATCATACATTCATAAACATCACCTTAACATACATAGTAGTAGACACTAGTGAATATGAGAATTACCTTTCATTTAGACACAATGACTTATACTACTTATAACACGCATGTAAGTGAGGGTGTGTGTACATTGACCAATATGATCACATCATGGCTAGCAATATCATCTTAAGTCAGCCACACTATTAGACCACATTATACTTTCAAGCACATAGCACACACCATATAATAGCATAGGAGACAAGGCAATATATACCATGAAATCAATACTCCTAACTTTAGCTATTTACACTTTCATATAAGGAATACATGGGTAGAGGCTATTAACCATTTTAACACATCAATGGCAGCACCTATACAATACCCTAACATGATTATATACATGCTCATACAATAGCCACACTACCTAATTCACAACTAGAATAGGAAAGTAGGCATAAGCTTCTCCTAGTATCATTTTAGGCACACGTTCATAAGTTCATCAATATGACTTCAAGGCTAAGCTCAACACATATATAATGACAATAACGTAAACACCGCCACCATAAGTGGACCATACCACACAATGCCATACAAGGCTTCATCAACATTACTATAAAGAATAGAGAAGTAGAAGAGTAAAGATAATAAGCATTCTTACCAATTTCTCACCCTTTGATCATCATTGATCAATACACCTTATTCATCAATAAAATACATATATGGCAGTAGCTAAAAGTACTTTAAACATATAGGAAACCATGTACAAGTTGCTACAAGATTATACCATAACGTAATACAACATCTCAACATACTAGGAAAGTAGGATAACCTTGATCATTAGCTAACTTCCCTTACTTTGATTTTTAGATCATAGTTCATACATATATGATTCTAAAGCAGTAGCTAATTAGGTAAGAAATCAAGCCTAAGTCATGCATCATCTAATCACAATTCAAGATCCATCACATACTTAGCCTCTTGACTTCATAACCTAAAAGGGATCTATACCAATTCATGCAAGCCCTTCTTAATTTGTACATTAAGGATTTATACTTACAAGAATTCATCCATTACATCACCCTAAAAGAGTAGCTACAGCAGTTCATACATAATCAAGAGCCTACACAACCGATCTCACAATCGTCTTCAAGACAACATGTAGAAACATAGGTTATTCATGCTCAAAACTTCATATATTTATCATCATGAACTGCTCATCATCAATTCACCATTAGTTAATGTAAATAACAATAACCACAAGCCATTCAACATAAGAGAATCACCATTAAAAATCAAGAACAAGCCATAATTACAAAACCCTTTCAAGAGCTAAACCATTTTTGGAAGAAACATGGGTTCATCATACAATTGAAGTGAAATCACATTCAAATCATCATATTAATACTAATTCATCATGATTTAATCTTTAGAAACGTTTTGAGAAAGAACCCATGGCTAGATTGGAAGATTGGAAACTTGTTCATAAGATTTCTTTGAAAAACATTGAGAAGAACTCTCAAAGTGAAAGGTTACTTAGAGATGAAGGATCACCATACCTTAATCTTCATGAAGACCCATAAAACTTGATGAAGAAACCATGAGAATCCCATCTACAAGCTGTTCTTGAGCTTCAAAAACCATGGGGGTTCAAGAGAGAATATTTTGGAGAGGAAGGGTTCAATTTGAGTGAGGGGATTTGAGAATGGGTAAATCACGTTTTTAGGGACTTATATACACCTAAAATTACTTAATTAAACCTATTATAGTCAGGTTAGGACGTGGGGTGAATTTACCATTCACCCCTTTAAGTGGCAGCACGCAGGCAGCCAACTCGCAGGCAGCCGCGTCATGGGCTTGACGGGGCGTCATGCCCTCCGTCACCCATGACTTAGCCAATTTCTTGGCTCACAACCTGACCAAGGCTACCCTCCTTCGACGGGACCTGCTTGACGGTCCGTTGGAGGCCCAACGGTCCGTCATTGGGTCCGTCAAGGACACTGCCCAGGCAGTGTATTGGCAGCCTTGGGGTCCTTCTGTTGGGGCCTCTTGTGGGGCCCTTTAGAAGTCGTACCCAGACGTTTCCAACGCGATTACAAACCTTAACATGTTATAGACCTACCACATAAGTTTCATCCAAAACAAACACCTACAAGACGTCCAAACAGCCTTGACCCCAACATGACATACGATGAACATCTTAGGGGCTATCTTTCGAACGCCTTGGACGTTCTTGGGCGTTTGACCTCCAAACTTTACGAAACTTCATACAATAACATTAAACATCATTTAACACCATTTTAAGACTTATTTGACTCAGTTCACACAATTTAGGCATGCATACACACATGAGGCACATTAGCGACTATTCGTCGAAAGTCTTGGACGTCCCTTGACGTTCGACTTCCAAATCACTTCAAACTTTGCACACTGACTCTATATGACATAATAAGGCATTTTAGGACCTTATAACAATAAGACGAACATGTTAGGCTCTAGACACCTTATCTCATTTTCGAGGTCTTACAATATCCCCCACTTGGGAACATTCGTCCTCGAATGACACTTAGGACTCTTTAATCACATCAATGACTTCAATGCATATAAGAGCAGTTCATCACATTTAAAATATCATCAAATCATTTTAGCACTCAATGCACACAAGTAAGCAAAACTTCGATTCACTCACCCTTAATGCATTAATCAAAGAGGCTCTTATCATGTTCATAGGAGGAACATACTTCTCCTAATCATAACATGGTCATTGCACCTTAATTCATCAATATAACATCTTGCAAGGCCACATATAGGCATATTTCAACAATACTCAAAACAAGTAGGCATTCATACTTCAATGCACATAGACTTGAGTTAATTGCATTTAACAAAAATCTTCATTAGTTAGACCTAGTACCATGAAGGTCATACTCAACCATACCATGCTTAGTGGTGTCCATGGAGGAATGTCTTGCTCCTCAACACATTACATGTATCATGAGTTCACACCTTAGCAAAGTACAAGGTCAATTTCCTTAAAAATGAGAAATTCCAACTTTCAAGCAAAGTCATGCATATATTTTTCTTCCTAGTGAAGTCTAAATGGCAAGTCACACCAAGTGCATCACAACAAAATAGGAAGTCATTCCACAAATCTCTTTTCTTAACATATTACTCACCCTTAAAGTAAGCCTCATTTTGGAAAAATAGCACAAACCATAGGCACACACGTATACACTTAGCAAAACATGCTTTCACCTTTCAAGAATGAGCCTACAATTTTATATTACAAATCATCAAGTCACTAAATTTCCAAGAGAGTCAACATATTTCATGGTAAAAGAGACACAACTTCTATTGCAAGGCTAAACAATTAACCCTCCAAGTGACTATTTCCAAATTCCTTGTCTTACCTCATGAAGTCAACTTCACAATTAGCACATTAAAATGCAAGTCAACAAGAGAAAACATGGATTTTATCAAAAATTTCTTTTCATGCCCTTTGGAAAATTCACCATGTCTCTAAGATGATGTCAATTAATTCATACCAATCATATAAAGATCATGCAATTCACACTTTCTGCAAGACTATTTTCATGAACAAGCATACTAAGAATTCATATTTTCAAATTCGTGTAAGAATAGAAGAACAATGTAGACAATTTCTACAATCTCACCACTCAAACACCATCCCCCACTTAGGGTAAACCAACTTAAGAGCAACTTAACCCAACTTATAGAGGATTTCAAATACAAAACCTTCACATTCATCACTTAAAGTGATTACTACTTTAGAGAAAATTCTCATTAATTCAATTTAACAACTCATTCTTCATAAGCATGCATACTATATTTACAATTCAAGTCTCCGTAAAAGACTCCAATTTATGCTAGCAACTCATCAAGTATCATTTATATGCAAAGGAAAACAATGCACATTTTTAATCGCATACACTCATAGGATAGCATACCTCCATAGGTAGTCATTAAACAATCCAAGTTCAAATCCAAATATTTGGATACTATCATACAAAATCATATAGGAATACACGATTTAAGAGAAATCACTTTAACCACTATAACTTCTAGCATGCTTCAACTATATCATGACATACATCATCGACATAACATGCTATTTCACATAGATTTCATATATTGCCATAATTGGCATCACATCATCCAATAAGAGACATTTCATATAAAGCAAGGTAAGATGACCAATCATAATCCTCATAGAGTTAACATGTGCAATGATCACGTAAACCTCCATAACTTCACTAAATCAAGTAACCCAACAAGAACTACAATTAGCATCACACTCCACTCATCTATAACCTTCATGCATGGATAACTCCATATCTTTAGCACATTAGGCTATTTACATGATTATAAGCATAGAGATCATCTCATAAGCACATTCACATTTATCATCATACACATACATAGTATTACCCTCCTAAGGTCTCCATCAAGGAAAACTAGTGCAAGACATAGGTAGAGTCCCATACCCCTACCTAAGTCTAGTTAACCCTTCAAGTCGCCTTAGTTAGTATATACATCATCAAATAAGAACAAGTGTCACCTTCACACATACTCATTCAAACCATAAAACAAGGATAAGCATTTCAAACTCACCTTTTCTCCCTCAAGCATAGAGCAATCTCATCCAAGCAATCACATCTAAAAGACCACCGGACAAGAAAACATAAGAGAGAGATCTTATAGAATTAAGTTCTATGGCACGATATCAGATTGATGAAGAAGGGAAACTCTATCATCCTATAGCCTCTCGTACCATTAAATGTGTCGCGACTCACCACCAATGATACGAGACTCTACTAGACGTGGCAATATGAGACTTTTTAGAACCTAAAACCGCTTCATAAACCTCATGCTCTGATACCAAGTTTGTCACAACCCAAAATCATACCCTAGAAGATAGGGTACAATCTTGGATTGTAACCGGCGTCGTCGACCTCTCGGAGGTCTAAGACAAGCCTCTCATATCATTCATTGCATTAGCATAGTAAATTTAGCAGAAAATTTAAAACTTTTCATAGCACATCATATGCTAGAAACATCACATCATATATATAAAACATAAGTCATAATACATAATTAGACTCTAAGTCTCTTTGCCATCTTAGACTCAATAACTTTAGAATACATTAGGGACACGGCCCAATACGATACCTTACATAACTATACAATATTTAAAGACTTCATATTAAAGACATAAATAGGACATCCTTGAACTTAAGGATTCCTTTCCTTGAGCTTGAGAAAAACACCTATCAAGCTCCTCAATCAAAGATCTCCTTTAAGCATTCCATAACCTACACTTTGTGTAAAAAGTAAAGAAGAATGGGATTAGCACAAGAATGTACTAAGTATGGCAACCATGCGAAAACATGCATTTAAAAGGGACATTTCCTTTGAAATCATACTTCATGCCATTTTGAGTAAATCATCATAAAACCTTTGTTAACATCATTTATATCATCCACATACGTCATAGAAACACAATCAAAGGTCAATCATCATATGAAAGCACATATAGAATATAAGTGCACATAAAGGTCACTTTATAGTGAACTCACCCTTCTTAGCATTTAACTCTTTCTTTCAATTCATTAATCTCCTAAATAATCCTTTAGGGATACTTGGTGCAATGCATCACCTTAGGGACATAAGAGAATACCATATATAGTATCTATACAAGACAACACATGCCATCATAGAAGTATAGTACAACATAAACATAGTCAAACCAAGACTACAACATCATACATAAAGGACACATACATAATCATATGCATTAGAGAACCTTCCTAAGACTTCCTAAGGAGTCACTTGTGCAATGTCTAGATGGGTTCATTACTTCCATCTATCCTAAGTAACTTACCTTAAGTCCTCCTAGTTAGGATCCTATTCAATTACTTCCATTGTCCATTTTACCTTTAGGGAAACCTTAGCCTTAACCGACACTAAGACCATGGGTGCTAATTATGGAATTTGGTGTTGTAGAACCTTACACCAAAGGAAGGTGTTACTACCTAGCCAACGTAGAACATTAACATACATGCTAGCATATCAAGTGAATTCACTTTGCTAGATCCTATGTGGCAAGCATAGTTTATGGAACTAAGAGATAGGTATTCCCTCTATATACCATTTGGTAATGGGGCCTCACCTCATGAGATAACATGAGTGAATATTCCTCAAGGAAAGTCAACACTTCATGTAAGTACATAGGTGAATATTCCTCTAAGGGAAGTCGACACCATACGTAGGTCCATAGGTGATTATTCCTCTAAGGGAAGTCAACACTCTATAAGGGACAAATGGTGAAATATTCCTCTAAGGGAAGTCGACACCATACATAGGTCCATAGGTGATTATTCCTCTAAGGGAAGTCAACACTCTATAAGGGACAAATGGTGAAATATTCCTCTAAGGGAAGTCAACACCTCTCAATGTCAAGTTCACTCGGTGCTAAGCTAAGTTCCCTTTATTGAAAAGCCTTTATTACCTTTGTTTATAAAACATAGTCTTAGGATATTCATCATTCATATGCTTATAGCATATTCAAGCACCTATCTAGTTTTGGTGTATTCTTGGGCCCTCCTAGTTGGACCTCTTCTCCCTAACTAGATCATTCATGTGTGTGAGTGTATATATAGATGTGAGCAAACCTTTCACATAACACATCAAGTCACACATGTTCATATATCAATGCATAAGTCTATAGGCATAACTATATGAGCAATCCTTTCATATAAACCTACTAAGACACTATACACATTCATACTTCATCATATCATATTCATAACATGTTCATATAATCATCCTTCATATGCATAAGAACCAAACCTAGGAACTATCCTATCAAGATATACATGTGCAATGCATAGACAAGGTCCCATACCCTTGTCCATACTAGTACACCTATCAAGTCATCCTAGTAAGGGAATCATACATTCATAAGCATCACCTTAATATGCATAGTAGTAAACACTAGTGAATATGAGAACTACCTTTCATTTAGACCCAGTGACTCATACTACTTGAAATATGCATGTAAGTGAGAGTGTGTGTACATTGACCAATATGATCACATCATGGCTAGCAATATCATCTTAAGTCAGCCACACTATTAGACCACATTATACTTTCAAGCACATAGCACACAACACATAATAGCATAGGAGACAAGGCAATATATACCATGAAATCAATACTCCTAACTTTAGCTATTTACACTTTCATATAAGGAATACATGGGTAGAGGCTATTAACCATTTTAACACATCAATGGCAGCACCTATACAATACCCTAACATGATTATATACATGCTCATACAATAGCCACACTACCTAATTCACAACTAGAATAGGAAAGTAGGCATAAGCTTCTCATAGTATCATTTTAGGCATATGTTCATAAGTTCATCAATTTGCCTTCATGGCCATGGTCAACACATTTACAATAACAGTAAAGTAAACACCGCCACCATAAGTGGACCATACCACACAATGCCATACAAGGCTTCATCAACTTTACTATAAAGAATAGAGAAGTAGGAGAGTAAAGAGAATAAGCAATCTTACCAATTTCTCACCCTTTGATCATCATTGATCAATACACCTTATTCATCATTAAGATACATATATGGCAGTAGCTAAATGTACTTTAAGTATATAATAAACCATGTACAAGCCGCTACAAGATTATACCATAACGTAATACAACATCTCAACATACTAGGAAAGTAGGATAACATTGATCATTAGCTAACTTCCCTTACTTTGATTTTTAGATCATAGTTCATACATATATGATTCTAAGGCAGTAGCTAATTAGGTAAGAAATCAAGACTAAGTCATGCATCATATAATCACAATTCAAGATCCATCACATACTTAGCTTCTTGACTTCATAACCTAAAGAATCTATACCAATTCATGCAAGACCTTCTTAATTAGATCATTAAGGATTTATACCTATCAAATTCATCCATTACATCACCCTAAAACAGTAGCTAAAGCAGTTCATACATAATCAAAAGTCTACTCAACCGATCTCACAATCGACTTCAAGACAACATGTAGAAACATAGGCTATTCATGCTCAAAACTTCATATATTTATCATCATGGACTGATCATCATTAATCCAACATCAATTAATGTAAATAACAATAACCACAAGCAATTCAACATAAGAGAATCACCAATTCATCAAGAACAAGCCGAAATCATAAAGCCCATGCAAAGGCTAAACCAATTTTGGAAGGAACATGGGTTCATCATGCAATTGGAGTGAAATCACATTAAAATCATCATATTAATACTAATTCATCATGATTTAATCTTTAGAAACGTTTTGAGAAAGAACCCATGGCTAGATTGGAAGATTGGAAACTTGTTCATAAGATTTCTTTGAAAAACATTGAGAAGAACTCTCCAAGTGAAAGGTTACTTAGAGATGAAGGATCACCATACCTTAATCTTCATGAAGACCCATAAAACTTGATGAAGAACCCATGAGAATCCCTTCTACAAGCTGTTCTTGAGCTTCAAAAACCATGGGGGTTCAAGAGAGAATATTTTGGAGAGGAAGGGTTCAATTTGAGTGAGGGGATTTGAGAATGGGTAAATCACGTTTTTAGGGACTTATATACACCTAAAATTACTTAATTAAACCTATTATAGTCAGGTTAGGACGTGGGGTGAATTTACCATTCACCCCTTTAAGTGGCAGCACGCAGGCAGCCAACTCGCAGGCAGCCGCGACGCATGCCTTGACGGGGCGTCATGGGCTTGACGGGGCGTCATGCCCTCCGTCGCCCATGACTTAGCCAATTTCTTGGCTCACAACCTGCCCAAGGCTACCCTCCTTCGACGGGACCTGCTTGACGGTCCGTTGGAGGCCCAACGGTCCGTCATTGGGTCCGTCAAGGACACTGCCCAGGCAGTGTATTGGCAGCCTTGGGGTCCTTCTTTTGGGGCCTCTTGTGGGGCCCTTTAGAAGTCGTACCCGGACGTTTCCAACGCGATTACAAACCTTAACATGTTATAGACCTACCACATAAGTTTCATCCAAAACAAACACCTACAAGACGTCCAAACAGCCTTGACCCCAACATGACATACGATGAACGTCTTAGGGGCTATCTTTCGAACGCCTTGGACGTTCTTGGGCGTTTGACCTCCAAACTTCACGAAACTTCATACAATAACATTAAACATCATTTAACACCATTTCAAGACTGATTTGACTCAGTTCACACAGTTTAGGCATGCATACACACATGAGGCACATAAGCGACTATTTGTCGAACGTCTTGGACGTCCCTTGACGTTCGACTTCTAAATCACTTCAAACTTTGCACACTGACTCTATATGACATAATAAGGCATTTTAGGACCTTATAACGATAAGACGAACATGTTAGGCTCTAGACACCTTATCTCATTTTCGAGGTCTTACACCATGGATTGGATGCCTTTTAATCTTGAAAGGATGATTTTCTTTTTATAAAAGATGTTGCCAAATATGTCCCGGTTCCATTTGGTGAGCTGATCTGTGAAGTGGTTTAGAGCCTGAGGATAAGTTAAGTTATTTGACCATGAGGAAGTAACAAGATGGGGAAAATGTGGGTGGTTTAGCCACATAGTTTTAAAATGAAAAGACGACAGTGGTTTAGAGATAGTTTTAGAGAGATTAAGGAGTAACGGGCAGTGATCTGAATGAATTTGAGGAAGATGATGTACAGTAGCATCCTCGTACCTATGGAGCCAGGCGGAGTTGCCAAAAAATTTATCTAGTCGTTCAAGGATTAAATGTTTATTATTATTTTTATAGCGTTTATTAGTCCAGGTAAATCTAGCTCCCGCAAAGCCTAAATCAATCATATTTAGTAGGTTGAGATATTTATTAAAGAAGAGTGAACGAGTGGTGTTGATAGGCAAACCCCCAAACTTATCAGAGGCGCTAGCAACTTCGTTAAAATCGCCACAAAGGAGCCATGGCCCTGTGTGGTGACTAGAGAAAGTGTGAAGATTATCCCATAGTTGTTGTCTACGCAGAAAATTGGTACTGGCATAAATTAGAGTGAGCAACCAAGTAGTAGAAGAAGCAGATACCTGTATTGTCGCATGGATTTCGTGAGCAGTAACAGTAATTGGATCAACTGAGATGGTGTCACCTCGCCAAAGAACAACCATTCCCCCAGAGAATCCTTCAGCAGATGCTTGGATGAGGTCAGTGAAGTTGAACTCGTCCAGCAGTGATCCATGATCTTCCATTTTTGTTTCAGTCAAGCAGAGGATAGTAGGAGCATTCCAGTTGATCAGGAAGCGAAGAGATCTGCGAAATTCAGGGCCATTTGCTCCACGGCAATTCCATAACATTATCTTCATAAAATCAGAATTGGGTGGATCTACGCTCCCTCCCGGAGCCAGAGACATGGAGAGGTGCATTACCAAGCAGTGGGAGCTGGGGAGATCCTGAAGCAGTTGGTTGTCGTTCAACGTCGGGACCAGTAGAATAGTATATTTCTGAGTGATCGATAGTGGATCCAATAGGAAATTGAGGGATGCAGTCTCCAAGGTCCTTGGTATTTTGACAAGATACTTTTTTTCGATGTTCCGGGCATGGAGAGCGTCAGTGGAGAGGACAAGGTGAGGGTCTCCATGAATGTCTCGTGCATGTTTGAAGGTCCCTCGTCCATAAGTGGAAGGGATGTGGTCCCCATCACGCCCGTGGTGGGAGACGTCGGGCGTAGTGGTGGGTGGAGCAAGGTCGCCCCCTGTGTTGGGATAGCGATCAATGACAGTAGTGGTTCCTGGGCGAATGAGTTCCATGAGTTCATGGGTGGGGGTGTAATCCAAGTTGATACCTGTGGAGGGTCGTGTGTGACTGCCTCGTAAAAGTCCACAAGATTGTTGTGGAGGTCTGTCGCAGTGATTTCCTGAATATTCAGTAGATGAAGAGCATTGTCGTGTTGTAGCTGGGTGTGAAGCCGCCCTGGAGGAGAGTGTTGATGGTGGCGTAGTTGTCCAGTAACATGTTCGTTTGCTGGAGCATTATTTCTACATCCTCCGGCAGGTTCGCAGAGATATTCGGGGGGCCTTGCGGATGATGGAAAGGTGGTGCAAGTGGAGTCCCTGCAAAGGGAAAGGGTGGGGGTGGAAACAGAGGAGGGGGTGCTGGATGAAAGTGGTTGTGTATTTGTACAGGTGGTGGCGTCCTGATCGTGCTCGGAGGAGGAGGACGCTGATAGTTGCGAGGATGGTTGATCATGTGATTTCGATACATGTTGATTTTTTGATAAAGGAGTTGTAACAGTAGTAAAGGATGAGTAAGAAGGTGTGGTAGGGGTATCCATATTTATAGTAGTGGGATTTGTAAACACAACATCCACCGGCGAAGTATGGAGTCGTGGTGAACAGGGGGTGACGTCGAGAGAGTCTGTGGTAGGATAATTTTTAGTAGAGTTGTAGGGGGTAGGTGTGGAAGGTGGCTTTGTAGAAGAGTGCATGGTAGGGATGGATGATAATGTGTCAAACGTAAAGGGCTGTGAAGTTATAGTAGAAGTGAAAGATGTGCGAAGGGGGCAAGTATTGTCTGGGAAATTGGCGCCGCAGGTGTTTGCAGAGGGAATGTTATGATGAGGAGACACAGAAATGGGACCCATTTGTATGGGCGCCATTTTTTTAAGGTCAAGAGTAGGCTCAGATAGGGGAGTGGTGATAGGGGCAGGATCGACAATATGGGAAGATGGTATTTTATTTTCCTAATCATCATGTGCTGCAATTGTGTCGGAATGGGCCTTAGCAAAAGTGGGTTGTGCAGGAGCGTTATTGGTATGTTGGGTAGGAGGTTCAGTGGTGTCCAAAGGAGCAAAAGTATTGTGGGACTGAGGTATTGGTTGTTGAACAATTAGTAAAATGTACAGCTGTCAGTTAGTGTTATTAGAGTTAGTTAAGTTAACAGTGTTTAGGTGTGATAATCAGTTAGAGTTTGTTAGTCAAGTAATTAGATGTATTTTACTTCTATAAATATAAGAGTAGCAGTCATAATGTAGTATGAGATTATATAGTGATTTTCTGGAAGCTTCCATAATTGAATGATTGCAGTTTCTTCTTTTCTTCTCTTCTTCATTGTTGTTCCATTGTTCATCGTTCAATTACTCAATTCTCCAGAACTTAACATGGTATCAGAGCTTGGAGGACGATTGTAAGAGTTTGTAGTATCAATTTTTTGCTTAGATTCAATTGATTATGGCAATCGAGGAGCAGTCTGGAGGATCGGGTGACAGATCTCAAGGGGAAACCATTAATGGTAACATTGTAACAATTGATCACAATCATCCCCTGTTCTTGAGTTCATCTGATATGCCAGGAGCATTGTCAATTGGGATTCAATTGACAGGAATGGAGAATTATACACTTTGGAGTCGAGCTATGAAAATCGCATTGCTTGGGAGGAATAAATTGGGATTTATTGATGGATCTATTCTGTTTGAGAAGAACCTGGGATCGATGCAATGCAGTTGTTATCTCTTGGCTCATATGCAATGTGAGCAAGGAATTACTCAGTGGAATACTATATTCAACCAGTGCATATCAGGTATGGCTTGATCTCAAGGAGCGATTTGATAAAATAAATGGATCTAGGCTTTATCAGTTACACAGGAACATTTTCACTCTTACACAAGGAGTTTTAACAGTATCTGCATATTTTACGAAATTGAAAAATCTGTGGGATGAATATGATTCCATTTTACCCCCACCGAGTTGTGATTGCTATAAGGCCAAGGAGTATGTGGAGCAGATGCAATATCAACAATTACTTCAATTCCTAATGGGGTTGAATGATAACTATTCATAAGCTAGGGGTCAGATTCTCATGATGAATATTTTGCCTACTATAAATCAAGCCTATGCATTAGTGATGCAGGATGAGAGCTAGAAGGGAATTGCAGGCAGTGTTAGTGAAGGGATGGAGTCTTTAGCACTGTACACAACTAAAAATAATAGGAATCAACAGTTTAATAACATGCCCAGAAAGAACTATCAATATCTGTATTGTGATTTTTGTAACATGAAGGGGCATATTAGGGCAGATTGCAACAAATTGAAGAAATGTGATCATTGTCATGCAACTGGACATGTAAAGGGAAATTGCTATCAGTTAATTGGTTATCCTGAAAATTTTAAAGGGAAGAAAAAGGTGAATACAGTTTTTGCAGGAGGAACTTTATATCCACATCAGTCGACTACTGGAGGTGGTGTTTTTACACCACATTAGTCGACTACTGGAGGTGGTGCTCCTACATCATCTTCTATGGAGGAGCAGACAACGAGGACAGGACATATGATTGCGCAGGAATATATGTACAATGATCAGGGCACACAAGAACAAGTGTTATTGCAGTTGTTGCATAAGTCTTCACCAGAACAAATTCATAATATGATTGATGTTTTAAAGAAGGCCACTAGCTCAATGGACTCTCACAGTAGTGTCAACATGGCAGGTATTGATAATAGTAATCCTAGCTACTATTTGAAATGAATTATAGATACAGGTGCAACAGATCATATGATAAGTAATTACAACCACTTACATGCTGGGAAGGTAATGAAACATGCAGGGAATGTACAATTGCCCACAGGAGAGTCAGCCACAGTTACACATATTGGAAGTATTCAACTTAATGAGAATGAAATGATCAATGGTGTTTTGTGTATACCATCTTTTAAGTTTAACCTTTTGTCTGTGCACAAGCTGACAAAGGAATTAAACTGCTCTGTTTCTTTTTTCCCCACATACTGTGTGTTTCAGGATCTCTTGTCTGGGAAGGTCAAGGGGATTGGTGAAGTTGAGGATGGACTGTATGTGATGAAATGGAACAAGATTAGAACACTATCTGCAGTTAGGAGAGTAGATGAAGATCCAGCACTTTGGCATCAAAGACTAGGACATGTTCCTATGGGTGTTATTAGAAGAATAAAGGAGTTCAGTGCTCTAGATAGTTTTGCTATTGATCAATGTAGTATCTGTCCTCAAGCTAGACAAACTAGGGTTCCATTTCCTGTTAGTATCACTAAGGTTGATGATGTATTTGATTTAGTGCATATGGATGTGTGGGGACCATACAAAATAGCTACTCATAATGGGATGAGGTATTTTCTTACTCTAGTTGATGATAAGGCTAGATGGACATGGACTTTTCTGATTCATTTGAAGTCTGATGCAATTGTTGTTCTGAAACATTTCTTAATACTAATAAAGACTCAGTTTGGAAAATGTGTTAAGGTGTTCCGGACTGATAATGGAGGTGAGTTTGTGAATTCTAATTGTCATGATTTGTTTACATTGAATGGTATCATCCATCAGAGATCTTGTCTATATACTCCACAACAAAATGGTGTTGCAGAAAGAAAGCATAGACACTTATTGGAGACAGCAAGAGCTATTAAATTCCAAGGTAAGTTGCCAGATAGATTTTGGGGTGACTGCATAGAAAGTGCAACATATATCATAAATAGGATACCACTATCAGTTCTGGGAAATAAATCACCATATGAATTGTTGTATAACAAACTACCTTCTCTAGCACATCTAAGGGTGATAGGTTGTTTAGCTTTTGCTACAAATTTGAGAAAGGATGATAAGTTTGCAGCAAAGGCAAGGAAGGCTGTGTTACTTGGTTATGCTGTCAGTCAAAAGGGGTACAAGTTGTTTGACATTGAATCAAAGACTATCTTTGTTAGCAACGATGTAACTTTTTGTGAGAAGGAGTTTCCTTTTCAAACCAAACGTATTGATTCTACCACTGATCAAGATCCACTATTCCATGTCCCACACTCACCTGTAGATGATTGTGAGCTCACACCATGTGTTGTAATCAACAATGTCTCTCCTTTATCTGATTATACATGTCATCAAAGTTTTGCTCATGATAGTTCACACTCTGATTCCAACAACACAACTACTACTTCAGAAGATGCAGATTCCATATTTGATACTTCTCCTCAAAGTCAGATGCCACAAGTTCCACCAGCTGTTGTTCTTAGAAGGTCAACTAGACCAGTCAAGCCTCCTCTTTGGCAAACAGATTATGTTTTGTCAAAACAGCCAGCTGGACATTGTTTGTACTCTATTACAGATGTAGTTGACTATGACAGTGTTACACCAGCTTATAGAAGTTTTATCACACAGTTTTCTTTGGAGAAAGAACGTACCTCTTATAAGGAGGCTATTCAAGACCCCAGATGGATTCAAGCAATGCAGGATGAGATTCATGCTTTGGAAGACAATCACACATGGGATCTTACTCAGTTACCTAAAGATAAGAAGGCTATAGGGTGTAAATGGGTTTACAAAGTTAAATATACAACTGAGGGAAAGGTTGATAGGTTCAAGGCTAGGTTGGTAGGCAAAGGTTACAACCAAAAGGAGGGTTTGGACTATCAGGAAACATTCTCTCCTGTTGTGAAAATGGGAACTGTTCGAGCTGTCATAGCCTTAGCTGCTGCACATCATTGGGATATACACCAAATGGATGTTTTTAATGCTTTCTTTCAAGGTGATTTAAATGAGGAGGTGTATATGGAGTTGCCTATGGGTTTTGTCCATACCAGTGAAGTGGGGATTGTATGTAAGCTCACTAAATCACTGTATGGTCTCAAACAGGCTAGCAGGCAATGGAACATCAAATTAACCACAGCCTTAGTCAATTCTGGTTTTCAACAAAGTCACTATGATTATTCATTGTTCACAAAACATCAAGGAGAAAGTTTGGTAGTGATACTAGTCTATGTTGATGATCTATTGATCACAGGTAATGATAACAACTTGATATTGGAGACCAAGAAAAGTCTCAAGGATAATTTCAAAATAAAGGATCTAGGGAACTTGAGATACTTCTTGGGAATTGAGTTTGCCAGGAATGAAATAGGAATTCTCATGCATCAGAGAAAGTATTCTCTTGAATTGATTTCAGAGATGGGGTTATCTAGTTCTAAACCTGTTGGAACACCTATTGAGCTAAATCAAAAGTTGACTACTACAGAATTTGATCTGCATTTTCCTCCTGCAGATGAGAATGACAGATTGCTAAGTGATCCTAGTGTATATCAAAAGTTAGTGGGAAAACTACTTTATTTGACGATAACAAGACCTGATATTGCATTTGCAACACAACTTTTGAGTCAGTTTATGCATAATCCGAAAACATCTCATATGAATGCAACAATGAGAGTGGTTAAATATGTTAAACATGCACCAGGATTGGGATTATTTATGTCTGCAGATTCAGGCAACCAGTTGACTGCATATTGTGATGCAGACTGGGCATCATGTCCAAACAATAGGAAATCTATAACTGGTTATATGATTACATATGGGAACTCTTTGATCTCATGGAAGACCAAGAAGCAAAACACCATCTCAAGAAGTTCAGCTGAGGCTGAGTACAGAAGTCTAGCTTCAATAGTTGCAGAAATTATATGGTTGACTGGGTTGTTTAAAGAGTTGGGAGAACAAGTGAAGTTACCTGTGCCCATATATAGTGACAGTAAGTCAGCAATACAGATTGCTGCCAATCCAGTTTTTCATGAGCGAACAAAACACATTGATATTGATTGCCATTTCATCAGGGAGAAGGTGCAACAAAGACTCGTTCAACCTATATACTTAAACACAACAGAGCAGCTTGCAGATTTACTCACTAAGGGTCTTACTTGTGTGCAACATACATATCTACTTACCAAGCTGGGAATGAAGAATATTTTTCATACGCCCAGCTTGAGGGAGGGTGTTGAACAATTAGTAAAATGTACAGCTGTCAGTTAGTGTTATTAGAGTTAGTTAAGTTAACAGTGTTTAGGTGTGATAATCAGTTAGAGTTTGTTAGTCAAGTAATTAGATGTGTTTTACTTCTATAAATATAAGAGTAGCAGTCATAATGTAGTATGAGATTATATAGTGATTTTCTGGAAGCTTCCATAATTGAATGATTGCAGTTTCTTCTTTTCTTCTCTTCTTCATTGTTGTTCCATTGTTCATCGTTCAATTACTCAATTCTCCAGAACTTAACATTGGTATTGTTTTTGCATCGAGGCCCAAGGATGTTCGAGTAGCCCGTTTAGAATTTTTAGGGTATGTAACAGTGTGCCATCGTTCAGAGGGAGCCGCCGTGGACGGAGGCATACCTGGCGTCTAAGATGATGATGGGGGGCCCTCTGAAGAGGAAGTCTGAGAAGGGTGACAAACGGTACATGTTGCAACGTTATGCCCCAGGCAGCCAAAATGAGCACAAAAATAAGTAGAGTCCTCATAGTAGATGGGTTGAGAGTAGGATCCAATTAGGACTTTGGTCGGTAGTGGGGTGTTTAGTGGTGCGAGAACGCATAGGCGGGCGTATCGCCCTCTGGTGGTCTGAGCAGTGCAAGCATCAATTTTAATGAGTGAGCCAATAAAGAAAGAGATTTGTTGGAGTATGTGAGAATCATAATACTCAGTAGGCAGATCTTGTAGGCGAATCCAAATAGTGGAGTAGTTGTTTGTCGGCTGTTGGGGGTTAAACTTAGGTTCCCAGTGTCGGACAGTGAGGTATTGAGACCCAACAAACCAAGGTCCTTCAGACATGACTTTAGTATAGTTTTTGGGTTGGTTGAATTTGACGAGATAATAGTCATTGCCAAGGTCGATAAGGTTGATGTCTTCAGTAAGCTTCCACAGAGAGGTGAGCTTATTTTTTAGGTAGTTGTATGCAACCTTTCGACCTAGTAGTTTGATGATAATAGCTGTTCGCTAAGGCTGGTAGAGGCGGTTTTTATCTTGGGTTGATATAGGTATGAAGTGAGGGTGGTTACTGGGGTTAACGTTTTCAGGCTCAAGATTTAGCTGAGAGTGGAAAGCCGAAGTGAGATCTGGGACAGAGTCGGTTGGTGGCTGAACTTTATCCCGATAACTTACCTTAGGGGAAGTATGAGTAGTTGAGGGTGAAATTGTTGCAGTTGGTTGTTTATCCTTTGGCCGATTTGTGCTACGTTGCAGCTGGTCAGTTTCTTGATCAGTCATGTTCATATTTTGATTGATGAAATAAGGGCTAAATTTATGGCTTGACCCAAAATTTGACAAAGATGACCTAAGATATTTAGGACCCTTGTCCTCGTAAGTTCATTGAACCTCTTAAGAAAACATCTATTATGGAATTAAGAGTTAGTGCCTAGTAACATATTAGAATGGACTTAATATTTATATTTTTTCTGTATTAATCTATAGACATATTTTTTTAAATTTGTTTAGAAAAAAATACCATTCTTCTATATTTACAATCATTTTAACTTCAAAATTTTTATTTACGCTTAATGAAATAATTTATTACCGACACAAATCTTTGAAATTTATTTTTCACCACAAACTTCAGAAGTCTTTTTTTCTTTTAGAAAAAATAATTGTCTAGTCAAATGGGAGAAAATGATCAAATTGGTCATTTATACCGATAATGTTTTATTTTGATCTTTAATATATTTCAATTGAATAAAATAATTCTTAATATATAACAAAGGGTATTTATTTTGGTCCTTAGCTTTACCTAGACCTAACAAATTTATCAAAAATAAAGTGTTAATTTATTATTTTTCTTTTGCTTAACATATTTCTACGCTTAAGTATATAATTTTTTGAATCTTGAAGTAAATTTTGTTGAAGAAATTAGAGGAAAATGGTGTTATATTTTATTAAGTTCTTACTCTAGAGCTAACCAGGAAGACAATACCAATGAATTTTGTTACCCATATATGATCCACAACAATTTTTGGTGCTTGTGCCACCTAATGAATTTGTGTTCTTTTGTATGTATTTGTATTTGTATGTTTTTGCATTAAAAGGAAAAATCATTAGGAGTTGTTCTAAGTGTGAAATAAATGAATATTTAATAGCTATAATATTAACTAATTTCAAAGTTTTAAATATAAGAATAGATTTAATTTCCATGCATCGCACAGACTTAGAAGCTATAAATGGCAAATTAATGAAATAAAGGGAAAGATAAATCCCAAAATTTGAATTCGAAGTTTTGTTGAATACTAATACATTAAAACAGACTAATAATAAAGCAAAGAAGAAAAATAATAATTTATAATTATGAGCATGAGAATCTACAGAATTTAATACAAGCTATTAAAGTTATTAGGTCGTGTATGATTTTTAATTTGCAACAATAACATAAAAGATCTCAATATTTAGCGATACAATGCTAAATATTTAGAATAATAAAGGGTGTGTTTGGAATGAATGAAAATGTTTTTCTAAAACAAAAGAAGATTTTTGACTTATTTTCTCATATTTGGTTGCTGAGTAAATTTTTTTTTTCTAGTGTTTATATTATGAATAAAAAATATTTTTGAGAAAATATCTTTTAATTTTACTAGAGAGTAGAAAATGATTTTTGAATTAAAATTAAAAATATATATCGAAAAATATTTTCCTTCCTACCTAACACAGTCAAATGTATTTGAATTATTAGATACCAAACAAAACAATGTGGACTATTTTAAGATGGGAAACTTAATATAAATATAATATAAATAAAAAATATTTACCATTTATAGAAATAATATTTTTTTTCACTTTATCACTTTTAATACATTTATAATACACTTTTAATTCATATTACAAACAATTTATTATTCACATATAATACAAGTTTTATTGGTGAATAATACATTGATCGCACATTTTAATACACTTATAACACAATGTGTCAATTTCTTACCAAACAAACATACTATATATTTAAAATAGTTATAATACATATATATTGGATACTTAATTCACTTTTAATACATATTACAAATTTAACATATTATTGTTATAAATGGTAATAAATAAAGTATCGCTAAAATTAGTAATTATTTATTAAAATACATTCATCCAAGTAATTTTTCCCATTTATAAATATTTTAGCCTGCAATTTTTCATTAAATGGAAATAAAGAGAATGAATTTCAAAACATAAATTAAAAAGGGAAAATTACTTGTATAAGTAAATATATACTAGTTAATAACTTAACATAATTATAATTTGTCTTACTTACAATTCGCGACTTACTTCTAGCTATAATTACGCTGCTCAACTTTTTAGTTTTGTATGATTCACTTGTTTGTATAATTCAGAATTTGCATAATATAATTTGTATCATTTTTGTATAATTTAGAATTTGAATAATATAATTTGTATAACTACTTACATTTTTTATGTTTGTAATTGTATAAATTCGTTATTTCGATTAATAGAAAAATAAATAAATTATACAAATATAGCCACGAATTATATAAACCTGCGAATCATACAAATTCACGAATTATACAAACGAGACAGCTTAACTATAACTCCAGCCCGTAAATATTCAAATTATATCTATTGAGCATATATTATAGTGGCTATTTGTGAAAGTTCCTCAATTAAAAACGATCCCAAGATAGAAATATTTAGGGAAACTTACATAAATATATCATATTAAAAAATATTTACCATTTATAGCAATAATTTATTTCACTTGACCACTTTTAATATATTTATAATACAATTTTAATACATACTCCCTCCATCCACAATTATTTATCATGGTAAGGTCATGCACTCCCCTCAAGGAAAATTTAATACAAGGTGTAATTTTGAATAATATAACCCTACTATAACATAAATATCAAAAGTCTACATAACGTTTCAACTGAACAAAATGGAGTAATTATTAAGGGCAGAATTGGAAAAAATAACTAATTATTTCTTGATTGTTTAAATTGACAAATAATCTTGGACATCTTTTTTAGTATACCTGTCAAACATTTATGGACGGAGGGAGTATTGCAAAGGAAAATTTATTATTCACATATAATACAAGTTTTATTGATTGTTAATACATTTATCACACATTTTAATACACTTATAAGATAATGTATCAATTTCTTACCAAACAAACATAATATATTTTTAAAAAAACATTTATAATACATTTATATTGCATACATAATTCACTTTTAATACATATTATAAATTTAACATAATATTGCTATAAATGGTAATAAATAAAAAGTATTACTAAAATTAACAATTATTTATTAAAAGGTATCAATCCAAGTAATTTTTGCTATTTAGAATAGTTGTGTAAAATGGGTAATCCAAGTGGGTAGCCCCAGTTGGTTAAGTAGGCCCCTGTTAATAAAGTCCAATAATGGTAAGCTGCTGAAGGAAAATTACATATAATATCAAATTATTAATTCAAATTAAATGTTATAAATATAATTTGATTTAATTGTACCCCATAGCAAACTGTTGTTATTTTGCCTCTCTCCAGGTGAATCTCACTCGTCTCTCTCGCTTTTATACATACGCAAATGTATAAAATTCATTTGTATTTGTGTAAAGCGAGAGAAAGTTGTATATATACATATATTTTCATTTCCCTCTCCCAATTCTCGCTCGCCACTCTCCCTGATCTCGTTCGCCAGTCTCTTCCTCGCTTCTCTGGCTTAGAAATTAGAAATTGTGTTTCTATTTGTATAAAGCGAGAGAAAATTGTAACTTCATATGCAAATACATATATCTTCATTCTATACACTTATAATTATACAATACAAATATTCCCCTGCCTAGTTCTCTTTTGTCTTTCTCTCTTTTTCGCTTTATACAAACACAAATTATACAATTGATCTTTTGTATATGTATACCAAAATAGAAACAGAGTATACAACTGCTTTCTTTTGTATATGTATAACGAAATATACATATTTATGTTTGCAATGGAGCGGAATTATGCAAACAATAGTAATAACATACAAATAAGATTTTTATGTTTGCTATGTGTGAAAGTTGCTTTAGCTGAAGCTTCACTTCACTTTTTTCTCCAAGTCATTAAGAGATTAGAATAGGGAAAACGATCCCTTAGCAACACTTTCAATATTTATTTAAAATTGACATATTTTAATTTGTTATGTATGATTTATGTAATTTTTAAAATAAAAGAGTTAAGGTAGATTTTGCAAATAGAAAATGGCAAACCAAATAAAGGAGTGGAACTAGAAAAAGTTGTTGTAATATGGTGAAACTTCAAATGCTCATAAATTTGGCCGGGGATGTCCGTTTCAGACGATCTTTTTTTTTTGAATTTGGATATTTTTCGAAAACTATATGAACAAAATGCCGAAAGGCGGTTTGACCTAGCCAAATTTTCGAAAGCATTTTGTCATTTTCTTTTATTGATTTTCTCTCCATTTTCATCATCCAAGACTTGATGTTCTTTCATTTTTTTTACTCTGAATGATTAACATTGCCACCAATAATGTGAGACTATTTTCTTATAACTCGTTGAGATCAACAATGGAGAATTTCCATCCATCAAAGAAAATAGGAGGAGGAGGTTTTGGAGTTGCCTATAAGGTTAGACTTGTATCAATCAATCTACTAATGTGTTTACAATGTTTGTTTCAACATAAATAATGACTTATAGGGCAAATATTGAGAGGAAATATGAAATTATTGTTAGTGTACTAATTACTTAAGCAACTTCATTGTTTGGTTGCAGGGGGTTTCAAGGGATGGAAGGACGGTAGCTATCAAATGTCTTTCCGCTGAATCAAAACAAGGGACCAGTGAATTGTTAGCGGAGATTAATATGATACTAGGCACTTTTCACAACTTCAGTACGAATACTTGGAGAATAACAACCTTGCCAGTGCTTTACTAAGTACTTTTCACAAAGTTAAATGCTTGTTTATACCAAAAAAACATAAGTATATAGATGATAGCAAATGAGTCTGCGTTAGCCTCATTTGCTAACATAAGGACCAAGTAGCTGATATAATGTGCTTCCAAATTTTGATATTTCTATTTTCTATTAGCTAATTTCTCTGTGATCATCTGCTTTTAGTACTGGAAGGAGTGTTATCCAAGTGCATGACTTAACGGCGTATACAATTTAACATTGCAGGTTCTAAAGGGAAACATGTTCCGTTAAACTGGACCAAGAGAGCAGTTATATGCTTAGGTACAACATCCGGTCTAGGATTTCTTCACGAGGAAGAAGATCCACCAATTGTTCATCAGGATATTTAGGCTAGTAATGTCCTTATTAATGAAAATCTTCATCCTAAAATTGGATATTTTGGACTCGCGAAGCTTTTCCCTCATAATATCACTCATGTTAGTACTCGAGTGGCTGGAACAATGTGAGTGTACATTCAAGAGAGGGTAAACACAAGCAATTTTGAACCGCATCCATTGTTTTTTCCATAAAAAAATTTAAAGCTTACTTTTAAAATTGTTTTTAGCTTCAATTTTTTTTACATCACCCGTAATTACCCCTACCCCAAGCCCCCTAACACCATCCCCACCCCGTAAATAAAAATAAAAATCTAATTTATATAACCTCCCCCCCTCCAAAAATAATTTTAAGTTTGTTTTAAATTTAAGTTTATTTTAAAAAATATTTTCAACTTCAAAATTTTATTTTTTCATCCCTAACCCATCCCAGACCTCGAAATGTCGTGCCACGAGGACCCCTACCCTACCCCCAGGGCCTCGGGGTGTGTCGGGACCTCAAGGCGAACGCTCTGAGCCCCCCTACCCCAAGACCTCGAGGCGCACACTCTGAGGCCTACCCCCCGCACCTCTAGGCGCACGCCCTGAAGCCTACCCCCCGGACCTCGAGGCGCACGCCCTGAGGCCTACCCCCCGAGCCTCGAGGGGAACACCCTAAGTCCTACCCCCCCTCCTAGACCTCGAGGCGCACTCCCATGAGGCCCATCCCCCGAACCTCGAGGCGCACGCCCTGAGGCCTACCCCCCGACCTCGAGGAGCACGCCTTGAGGCCTACCCCCCGGACCTCGAGCCTACCCCTCTATCCCGGACCTCAACGCGCACGCCTTGAGGCCTACCCCCCTTCCCCCTCCCAACTCGAGGTGCCGCCTTGAGGCCTACCCACCCCTGTACCGCGAGGCGCACGCCCTGAGGCCTACCCCCCGGACCTTCAGGTGCACGCCCTGAGGCTACCCCCCGGACCTTGAGTCTCACGCCCTGAGGCCTTCCCCCCAAACCTCGAGACGCATGCCCGAGGCCTACACCCCTAGAGGAGCACGCCCCGAGGCCCGTTACCCTACCCCTACCTCGAGAAGCACGCCCTGAGCCCCCCTCCCATTACCCCCTTCCCCCGTACCCTCGAGGTGCACGCCCCGAGGCCCCCTACCCTCCCCCCCTCCCCCCGTACCTCGAGGCGCATGCCCAGAGGTCCCCTACCCTACCCCCTGTACCTTGAGGTGCACGTCCCTATGCCCCCTCCCCTACCACACGTACCTCGTGGCGCACGCCTCGAGGCACCTCCCTTACCCCCCCTCGAGGCGCATGCCCCAAGGCTCTTCCCCTATCCTACCCCCTTACTGTAACATTTTGAAATCCCAAGGCATGTTGTAAAACTTAACCCAGGATCCATAAGGTCTAAATCATTGTTCCTAGTCAAATTAGGTGTATATAGAGTGGTTAAGGTATTTTAAAACCAAAATATTCAAGAACGTCCATGGCATCCGAAAAGTTGGTTCATGAGAGGGCTAGTGTGTACTAATCAGTTTGGCTAAGTTTAAGGGTCAGAATCGAACGAAAGTTTGTAGCAATGGGTGTAACATATATAAGGGATGGTTTCATGATTGAAAAGTCAGGGTACGACTCCCCAAGGACCAACCAAGGGACCTCGAGGAGGACCCTTATGGCAGGAGGTGCAACACTGCCTGGCAGTGTGCCTCGACGGAAGGCTGGCGACGGGGCGTCGAGGCCACCGTCGTCCCACCCTTGGTCATTTACTTAGAAGCCCTTGCCTGCACAGTCTCTGACCGAGACGACGGAGTGCAGGACGGAGGGAGGGCTGTCCGTCGACCCACCGACGGCCCGTCGACGGGGTTCCGTCGGTGAGGGTCTGCCAAGTTCCTGCAAGTTTAAGTTAAAAATCATTTAATTAGTTAAGTGGTTTAGGGGTAATTGGGGGATTAAGGGAAGACTAATTAAGTTGAATTAGCCCCACTATAAATACCCTCAAACCTCATTAGCCTAAACAAAACTCTCAAAATAAACTCTCTTCCTTGTCTGTACTTTCTCTCTCTATTGGAAGACTCCATTGGGGATTAGCTTGGGAGGTGCATTGGGGGCTGGTTAAGGACGAAATCACCATCAAAAGGTCATCAAATCTTAAGGTATGGGATCTAATTCACCTTTGAGACTTCTTTCCTCAAAGGGCTCCTTCAAAGATTTTCCAAAAGTTGAATTTCATATGGGTTTCATTCAATTTCGAATTTTATGTTATGAATTGAGTTATCCATGTATTCTTTGGGTTATAATGAGTAGATTATCATGTATTGTAACTTGGTTAGGATGAATTGATGTGGGTTGGTTTATAATAGTAGATTATGACCCTTAACCCTTAATGAGATTGACATGAATTAGGTTGGGTTTGATGCAATTGATCTTATTATTGGTAAATCATCTTTTAATGATTGTTATTACATTTATCATGAATCTATTGTGATGAATTAAAGTCCTTCATGCTAATTCTTGTGTATTGATCTAAGTTAAGAAGATAGACTTAGATATCATGTTCTCAAGCTTTGATTTAGTATTGAATTAAGGTGTAGTGACTCTTCTAAACTCGTTTTTATATTAGTTGTTAAATTACATTGGTGTGATGACCCAAATTAGGTTGATCTATGGGTTGATGGTAAGGACCCTTATTGATGAACTATGGAGGAGTGTTGGCAAATTTTGACTATCCTAATTCGCACTTCAATTGTGGTTAATTGTCATCAAGTTTTGATGTTGCTTTGAAGTATAACTTGTTTAAGGTGATAGGATGGTATGATGATTGAATTGAAATGTCTTAGGTTTTGGTTGTGAGGTTGCTTTGGAGTACATGTTATAAATAAGTTGATGTGTAAAGATGTGCCCTATTATGACGATGTGCAAGTGTCAACTTCACCTATATGAATTGTGAATGAAAGGACTATTTCTCATACAATTCTTATCAAGATATGATGATGAATATACAAGGGCTAGACCCTATTATCCAAATTAGGTTGAAATGATCAATGAAGTTTAAAGACTTTTCAATAATGGGGACTTAGCACCGAGTGAACTTGACAATGGGAGGTGATGGCTTTCCTTAGAGGATTTGTTACCCTATAGTTCCATATTGGATGTTGACTCCCCTTTTGAGGGATACTAACCTAATGATTCCCATGAGATGTGGCCCCAATTACCAAAAGGTATGTAGAGGGAATACCTATCTCTTAGTTCCTTAAACTATGTTGCCACCATAGGATACTAATTAGTGGATGCACCTAGATAGCTACGTTTACGTTAGGTTCTACATTAGTCGGTAGACCACCTTCCATCGGTGTAAGGTTTCATGACACCGGATTCTACATTAGCTCATGTGGTCTATGTCGGTTAAGGCAAGAGTTCCCTAAACTAAAATGAATGAATAAAGTATAGACTAATTGAAGTGACTTGAGGGGTTTGGCTTTAGCTTAGGTAGGGGTATGGGACTCTACCTATGCCTTGCACTAGCTTACCTTGATAGGATTTTTGAGAAGTTAATTTTATGTATGAAAATGATGATATAATGTAAATGACTTTGTATGATGAATAAGATTCTTATGAGTATGAAGTTGGTTATCATTGTTGAAGAAAGAATGCTATATGAGGGTGGGAGATTATGTTAAGCAAAGGGAATTTGCTAATTGTGATCTTTGGTAGGTCACTTGATTAAGTAGGGTTATGGGGCTTTTCTTGGTCATTGCACTTGTGGCTTCATGAGGATTATAGTTAGTGGGTTTGTTTTGCTATGCTTTACTCTTATCCATGTTTTATGATGTTATTACTTGATGATAGGGTTATATGAGATTATGGGTTTAGGTATGATGGTATGCATATGGTATAGTTAACTTGTTTAGTATATTCAAGTGAATGGTTTAAATAACATGACTTTCTTAAATGTCCCTTTCTAAGCATACTTGATTGGTAATTGTGCATATGGTTTCATACTTAGTACATGTGGAGTACTAACCCCATTTTCTTCCCTTTTTCCAAACATTTTAGGTTTTGGTCGTTGAAGTTGCTTCGAGGTGATTGGAAGGAAGACTTGGATATTCTATCATCCAAGTGGTAGGTCCTCATCCTCTCGAGGACGATGCCAATATTCTTTTACAACGTTACTTAGTTACTATAAATTTTGTATTGACTCTATTTCTTATTTGAGACGATGTTGTATATAGCCTATATGTGGCTTATTTTAATGGATGTAGGGCTATGCCCAATGTTCTTGCTCTTGTTTTAGATGGTTACGAGATGAGATGGATTTTATGACTCTATTTCTTTATTACATAAATGGGTGGAATAAAAGTAGAAGACTATGTAATCTTCTTATATGAACAAGTCTATGTATACTTGATATAAATATGATTATGTGTATGTAAAGGTCTATGTAAACCTCCGAGTAGATGTAGTTGAAAATTTTTAAATTCTTTCGTATTTTAATCAATGAATGCAATGATTTAAGACTAAGCGACTTGTTTTAGTCCTCAAAGAGGACGATGATGCCGGTTACGTCTAGGGGGTAAACCCGGATGTGACAAACTTGGTATAAGAGCATGAGGTTGAATATCCTTGATGTTGATGTCTCTCTCAGCCACGTCTATGTAGGTTTGTATTCATAATTGTGAAGCGCGCCACACTTTTGAATAGGAACTTATTTGATGCTTAGGAATCACTCTCATTTTTGGAAATCCATATCGTGCCTCTAGAGTGTACTTCATATATAATTCCACCTAAACCTTATGTTTTGGTTATAGGAGATGAATACTCGGAGGAATGCGGCTAGGAGACTTGAGGAGGAGATCGCTAATGCGGGAATTCCGCCCCGTGATGATCCCGTTCCTCCTCTTGAAGAGATTGTTACTGATGATCAGGCTCCCGCTGACCCTCCACCTATGACGGAGGCTCATATGAGGGCTATTGTTGCTCAAATGGCTCAAGCCATGACTACTCAAGCTCAAGCCGCAACGGTGAAAGCCCAAGCTATGACTGCCCAGTCTAATCGAGATATTGCACCTAGGGTTCATGAGCAAACTATGGCTTCCCGACTTAGGGACTTCACCCGAATGAATCCTCCTATATTTTATGGATCTAAGGTTGATGAAGACCCTCAAGAATTCATTGATGAGGTTTATAAGATACTATGTGCTATGGGGTTGTCTTCTAATGAGAATGCCGGGTTGGCCTCATACCAACTCAAGGATGTGGCTCAGACTTGGCATGTGCAATGGAAAGACAATAGGCCACTTCAAGGCGGGCCGGTGACTTGGGTGTTTTTCAAGGGGGCTTTCCTTGATCGATTTGTCCCTAGGGAAATGAGGGAAGCTAAGGTGGTGGAATTCATCAATCTCCGCCAAGGAGGAATGAGTGTTCATGATTACTCTTTGAAGTTCATTCAATTGGCCAAATATGCTCCTTCCTTGGTCTTCGATCCTAGAGACGAGATGAGTCGACTTGTGACAGGTGTGTCGGATGACTTGCAAGAAGAATGTCATTCAGCTATGCTTCATGATAACATGAATATCGGTCGTCTTATGGTGCATGCAAAAAGGGTTGAGGAGGCTAGAGCAAAAAGGAAGGATAGGGATTCAAAAAGGACAAGGTCTTTTGAGGGTGAAACTGTAACATTTCAAAATCCAAAGTCATGTGGTAAGACTTAACCAGGATTCTTAAGGTCTAAATCATTGTTCCTAGCAAAATTAGGTGTACATAGAGTGTTTAAAGTGTTTTAGAACCAAAATGTTCAAGAACGTCCATAACGTCTGGAAAGTCGGTTTATGAAAGGGCTAGAGTGTTCTTTTAGTTTGACCAAGTTAAAGAGTCGGAATCGAGTGAAAGTTTGTAGCAATAGGGATAACACATAGTGAGGGATGTTTTCATGATGGTAAAGTCAGGGTACGACTCCCTAAGGACCAACCAAGGGCCCTCGAGGAGGACCCTCGTGGCAGAAAGGTGCAACACTGCCTGGCAGTGTGCCTCGACGGATGGCATGACGGGGCATCACGGGCACGATGGGGCGTCAAGGCCACCGTCGTCCCACCCTTAGTCGCCTCCTCAAGAACCCTCGCCTAAACAGTCTCTGACCGAGACTACGAAAGTGCAGGACGGAGGGAGGGTCGTTCGTCACGCCCCCGACGGACCGTCGACGGGGTTCCGTCGGTGGGGGCCTGTTATGGCGCTTCGAAAATGTTCAATTTTCGTACGATCTTCTTGGCTGTTATTCAAAAGGTCCAATAATGTATATATATTGGACATTTTGAGGCAATTATAGATCCTGGAAGACAATTCTGATTGGTCAATAAAAATCGATTTCAATGCTATTTTTTTTGTTTTTTATGAGTTTAGCCAATTTATCATGAAAGGTAAAAGGGGATAAAGGAACCGTGTGTTGATTGTCCTGTAAATATAAGTTGTCTTCCTCCATATGTAAAAAGGGAATAAATAAATCAATTAAATTTCGGGATGCGTCATGAAGTGTTTCTTTCGGAGTTAAACTTCCGTTTGTCCATATTTCAAAAAAAAGTATCTCTTGTTTTTCATTCCCATTCCCATAAGCGTGAATACTATGATTCGTGTTTCGAACATGCATGAATACAACATCTATATGATAACTTCCATCTTGAAAGTTATGTGGCGTTTTTATAAGATATCCACGATTTCTCTCTATTTGTAATCCAATACAAAAATCAATTGGTTCCGTTAAACTAGCTATATGTTGTGTATTATCAACGATTTCCACATAAGGTGGTTCGGTGAACTTAAGCTATAATTCATTTAATTTGTTAAGTGTTTTAAGGGTGATTGGGGATTAAGGGAAGACTAATTAAGTTGACTTAGCCCCACTATAAATACCCTCAACCCTCATTAGCCTAATCACAATTCTCAAAATAAACTCTCTTCCTTCTCTCTACTTTCTCTCTCTATTGGAAGACTCCATTGAAGAATAGCTTGGGAGGTGCATTGGGGGCTGCTTTAGCACGAAATCACCATCAAAACGTCATCAAACCTTAAGGTATGGGATCTAATTCACCTTTGAGACTTCTTTCCTCAAAGGGTTCCTTCAAAGATTTTCCAAAAGTTGAGTTTCAAATGGGTTTCATCCAATTTTGAATTTGTTGTTATGAATTAAGTTGTTCATGTATTCTTTGGGTCATAATGAGTAGATTATCATATATTGTAACTTGATTATGATGATTTGAGGTGGTTTGGTTTAGATTGTAGATGATGACCCTTAACCCTTAACCCTAGGTATGAGATTGATATGAATTTGGGTTGGGTTGATGTAATTGACCTTATTATTCGTTAAATCATCTTTAATAATTGTTATTACATTGACCATGTATCTATTGTGACGAATTGAAGTCCTTCATGATAATTCTTGAGTGTTGAATCTAGGGTAAGAAGATAGACTTAGATATCATGTTATCAAGCTTTGATCTAGTATTGAATTAAGGTGTAGTGACTCTTCTAAATTAGTTCTTATGTGGTGGTTGAATTACATTTGGTATGATGACCCAAATTGGGTTGAACTATGGGTTGATGGTAAGGCCCCTTATTGGTGAGCTATGGAGGAGTGTTGGTAAGTGTTGATTATCCTAATTCTTACTTCTATTGTGGCTAATTGGCATTAAGCTATGATGTTGTGTTGAAGTATACCTTGTTTAAGATGATAGGATGGTATGATGATTGAATTGAAATGCTTTAGGTTTTGATTGTGAGGTTTCCTAGGAGTACATGTTATAGAGAAGTTGTTATGTAAAGGTGTGCTCTGTTATGATGAGATGTGCAAGTGTCAACTTCACCTATATGAATTGCGAATGAAAGGACTAATTCTCATGAAATTCTTATTGAGCTATGACAACGAATATATGAGGGTTAGGCTTTATGACCTAATATATATTTATGATTTTAATAGGAGTAAAGGCCTTTCAATAAAGGGACCCAGCTTAGCACCGAGTGAGCTTGTATGTGAGGGAGTGACACTTTCTTACATAAGGAAAGGTAGGGTTCACTACGGTCCTCACATGGTGGATAGCCTCATGACCCAAGGTAGGGTGTAGAGTTGATATGTCCATGGTTCTTTTCCCCAAGCTCCATCAACTATGTTGCCACCATAGGATACTAGCTAGTGGATCCACCTAGATAGTTACGTTTATGTTAGGTTCTACCTTGGCCGGTAGACCACCTTCCATCGGTATAAGGTTTCATGACACCGGATTCCACATTGCTCATGTGGTCTATGTCGGTTAAGGCAAGAGTTCCCTAAACTAAAATGAATGAATAAGATATAGACTAATCAAAGTGACTTAAGGGGTTTGACTTTAGCTTAGGTAGGGGTATGGGACCCTACCTATGCCTTGCACTAGTTTGCCCTGATAGGAGCTTTGAGAAGTCAATAATATGTATGTAAATGGTGATATAATGTAAATGATTTTGTACATTGAATAATATGCTTATGAGTATGAAGTTGATACCCATTGTTGAAGAAGAATGCTTCATGAGATGGGAAAGTATGTTAGGTAAGGTGGATTGCTAATTGTAGTCTTGGTAGGTTACTTGATTTAGTAAGAGTCATGGTACTTTACTTGGTCATTGCACTTGTGACTTCATGAAGATTATAGTTAGTATGTTTTGCTTTGCTATGCTTTATTCTTATCCATGTTTTATAATGATATGTCTTGGTGATAAGATCTTATGATATTAAGGGCTTAAATATGATGGTATGCATGTGGTATAGTTAGTTGCTTTGTATACTCAAGAAAATGGTCTAAATAGCATGATTTCCTTAAATGTCCCTTTCTAAGCATACTTGATTGGTAATTGTGCATTTGGTTTCATACTTAGTACATGTGGAGTACTAACCCCATTTCCTTCCCTTTTCCAAAACATTTTAGGTTTCGGTCGTTGATTTGGCTTCGAGGTGCTTGGAAGGAAAACTTGGATATCTTCTCATCCAAGTGGAAGGTCCTCATTCTCCCGAGGGCAATGCCGACATTCTACTACTATGCTACTTAGTTACTATAGGTCTGTATTGACTCTATTACTCATTTGAGACGATGTTGTATATAGCCTATATGTGGCTTATTTTATTGATGTAGGGCTATGCCCAAGATTTATTGTCTTTGTTAGATGGTTTATGAGATGAGACGACTTTTATGACTATTATTTCTTTACTATATAAATGGGTGAAATAAAAGTAGAAGACTATGTACTCTTCGTATATGAACAAGTCTATGTATACTTGATATAAATACGATTATGTGTATGTAGAGGTCTATGTAAACCTCCGAGTAGATATAGATAAAAAGTTTTAAATTCTTTCACATTTTAATCGATGAATGCTATGACTAGGCTAAGAGGCTTGTCTTAGTCCTCAAAGAGGACGCCGATGCCGGTTACGTCTAGGGGGTAAACCCGAATATGATAGAAACTACGAAAGATAGGTTTGAAATTCAAGACAAGCCTAGATTCAAGAAGAGGTTCTCAAATCAAGTTCCATCCAAATTTCCCAAGACTAGAGCTTCTAAAGCCCCTAGGCCAAAAGTTGCAAAGGGAAAAGGTGGAAATTCATTTAATGAGAAGCCTACGTGTGCTAAGTGTGGAAAGGGCCACCTTGGAGAATGTTTGGTGGGAACGGGGATTTGCTTTGGTTGTGGAAAAAGTGGTCATAGAGTGCGAGATTGTCCTAATGCTAAGGGGCAAGATAAGGGTGGACATCCAAGTGGTTCTAATGATGCTCCCCAAAAGAACCGCTTCTATGCTCTTCGTACTAGAGATGACCAAGAGGCCTCTCCCGATGTGGTGACCGGTATGTTACAAATCTTTGCTGTTGATGTGTATGCTTTGCTTGATCCGAGCGCTACTTTGTCTTTTGTTACTCCTTTAGTAGCTAAAAAGTTCGATACTTTATCCGATGTTTTGCATGAACCTATTGTGGTGTCTACTCCGGTGGGTGAGTCGGTTGTAGCAAAAAGAGTCTATCAAAATTGTCCTATTTCTATGCCCTATAGAGTTACTCATGTAGATCTAGTTGAACTAGACATGCTTGATTTTGATGTCATTTTGGGTATGGATTGGTTGCATGCTAGCTTCGCTTCTATTGATTGTAGGACTAGAGTTGTGAGGTTTAGTTTCCCAAACGAACCCATTATTGAGTGGAAGGGTGGGAATTCTCTTCCTAGAGGTCGCTTCATATCATGTCTAAAAGCGTGTAAAATGATCCCAAAGGGGTGTCTTTATCACATTGTAAGAGTCCAAGAATTGGATTCTAAAATTCCTCCTATTGAGTCGGTCCCCGTGGTAAGTGAATTTATAGAAGTCTTTCCTGATGACCTTCCCGGTATTCCTCCCGAATGGGAAATCGATTTTGGTATCGATTTGCTAGCGGAAATGAACCCTATCTCTATTCCTCCTTATAGAATGGCTCCGGCCGAATTGAAGGAGTTGAAGGCACAACTTAAAGATTTGCTAGACAAAGGCTTTATAAGGCCTAGCATTTCTCCATGGGGTTCTCCGGTCTTGTTCGTGAAAAAGAAGGATGGGTCCTTGAGAATGTGTATTGACCACTGCCAACTCAACAAGGTTACTATCAAGAACAAGTATCCTCTTTCGCGGATTGATGATTTATTTGATCAACTCCAAGGGGCAAGCTACGTCTCCAAAATTGACTTGAGGTCAGGTTATCACCAGCTTAGGGTGATAAATGAAGATATTCCAAAGACGGCCTTTCGGACTCGGTATGGGCATTATGAGCTCTTGGTTATGTCCTTTGGTCTCACAAATGCTCCGGCGGCATTTATGGACCTAATGAATAGGGTGTTTCGAATTTACCTTGATTCATTCGTTATTGTGTTTATCGATGATATCTTGGTGTATTCGAAGAATGAAGTTGATCACATGGGTCATCTAAGAGTGGTATTGCGAACCCTTAAAGAGCATAAATTGTTCACCAAGTATAGCAAATGTGAGTTTGGGTTGAGGTCGGTGGCGTTTCTTGGGCACATCATCTCTAGTGAGGGAGTTGAGGTAGACCCAAGAAAAACCGATGTGGTAAAAAATTGGCCTAGACCCTTGACCCCGACTGACATTAGGAGTTTCTTGGGTCTTGCGGGCTATTATCGAAGGTTTGTGGAGGGTTTTTCATCCATTGCATCTCCTTTGACTTCATTGACTCAAAAAGATAAAAAGTTTGAGTGGTCGGAGGCCTGTGAGAAGAGTTTTCAATTATTGAAAGATAGGCTTACTTCCGCTCCGGTGTTGAATTTATCGGAAGGTTCTAAAGGGTTCATTGTGTATTGTGATACATCCCGCATAGGTTTGGGGTGTGTGCTTATGCAAAATGGGAAGGTGATTGCCTATGCTTCGCGGCAACTTAAGGCGCATGAGAGAAACTACCCCACTCATGACCTTGAGTTAGCGGCCATAGTGTTTGCTTTGAAAATATGGAGACATTACTTGTATGGTGTTCATGTTGATGTTTTCACCGATCATAAGAGTCTTTAATATGTGTTTACTCAAAAGGAGTTGAATCTCCGACAAAGAAGGTGGTTAGAATTGTTGAAAGATTATGATATGAGTGTCTTATATCATCCTGGCAAGGCCAATGTGATGGCGGATGCTCTAAGTTGTATGACTATGGGTAGTGTGTCGCATATAGATGAAGACAAGAAAGATCTAGTAAAAGATGTTCATACATTGACCAGATTGGGGGTGCGATTGGAGAGTTCTCTAAATGATGGTGCCACGGTCCATCATGGCTCTGAGTCATCATTGGTGGTTGAGGTGAAGTCCAAACAACACCTTTATCAACAATTGATGGAGTTGAAGGAATCAGTTCTTGGCAAGATGAATGAGTTTTTCTCCTTAGGAGGGGATGGTGTGTTGAGGTACCAAGGGAGGTTATGTGTTCCCGATGTTGATGGATTGAGGGATCGGATCCTTGAGGAAGCCCGTGGATCCCACTATTCCATCCATCCAGGTTCGACTAAGATGTACCATGACCTTCGGGAAATATATTGGTGGGAAGGTTTGAAGAAGGACATAGCGGAATTTGTTGCTAAGTGTTCGAATTGCCAACAAGTGAAGGCGGAACATCAAAAGCCGGGTGGATTACCACAAGAGATCCAAATTCCTACTTGGAAGTGGGAAGACATTAATATGGACTTTGTAGTAGGATTGCCTCGGACTCAAAAGTCGTATGATTCTATATGGGTGATTGTTGATAGATTGACTAAGTCCGCCCACTTTATTCCCGTCAAGTCCACGTATTCAGCGGAGGATTATGCGAAGATCTTCATAGATGAGATTGTGTGTCGCCATGGTATTCCGTTATCCATCATTTCGGATCGGGGTGCACAATTCACATCTAGATTTTGGAAGTCATTTCAAGAAGGTTTGGGTACTAAAGTGAAATTGAGTACCGTTTTTCATCCTCAAACGGATGGTCAAGTGGAACGCACAATTCAAACCCTCGAGGATATGCTTAGAGCTTGCATTATTGATTTTAAAGGAAGTTGGGATAAGCACTTGCCGTTGGTGGAGTTTGCTTATAATAATAGCTTTCATTCATCCATCTCCATGGCTCCCTATGAAGCCTTGTATGGTAAGAGGTGTAGGTCTCCTATAGGGTGGTTTGAAGTTGGTGAACCATTGATCCTTGGTCCCGACTTGATTTATAGAACGTTGGAGAATGTGCATATCATAAGAAATAGGTTGCAAACAGCCTATAGTCGACAAAAGTCCTATGCCGACAATAGGAGAAGAGATTTGGAGGTTGAAGAAGGTGATAAGGTGTATTTGAAAATCTCACCTATGAAGGGGGTGGTTAGATTTGGCAAGAAAGGGAAGTTGAGCCCTCGTTACGTGGGCCCTTATGAGATTTTGGAAAAGGTTGGTAAAGTTGCCTATCGCTTAAAACTACCTAATGATTTAGCTTCGGTTCATCCAGTTTTCCATGTCTCTATATTGAAGAAGTGTGTCGGGGATCCCGAGTCTATTCTCCCTATTGAAGGCCTTGGAGTCAAGGATAACCTCTCATATGAGGAGGTTCCGGTTGAATCCTTGAGGAACAAGGAGGTGGTTTCCATAAAAGTGCTATGGAAGAACCACCTAGTTGAGGGTGCAACATGGGAGGCCGAGGTCGACATGAAGACCCGTTATCCTCATCTTTTTTATGTTTAAGGTTAGTCATTCTTTCTAATAATATAATTATGGCTAGAAATTGTGAGTCCTTGATTTTTAGGTGAAGTTTTGCAAAAATCCTAGTTTTTGGAGACTTCACAGTGAAGTCACTGTAAGGTGGCCTTAAACAAATTTGAAATTTGTCTTGCTTCTTGCATATTTGAGTCAAGTCGTGTATTGTGATATAGTGAATCCTTGTGGATATTATATTAAGCATATTTATAAGATGAACTTTGTGTTAATCGACTTGTGTAACGAATGATGAGCTCATGTATGTTGTGAGAAGGAGGTACCTCATGATGAAATTTTGAGTCTATGTGTGATAAATTGATGTTTTGAAGTGTATTATTGAAATGATGTGATTCATGCAAATAGGATATTGTGAAATGGTTGAGCTGCTAGTCTTGAGTCTATTCCTTCCTTTAAAGAGTGTTTAGTGTCATTCGAGGATGAATTTTCCTAAGGGGGGGGGGATAATGTAACATTTTGAAATCCCAAGGCATGTTGTAAAACTTAACCCAGGCTCCATAAGGTCTAAATAATTGTTCCTAGTCAAATTATGTGTATATAGAGTGGTCAAGGTGTTTTAGAACCAAAATATTCAAGAACGTCCATGGCGTCCGGAAAGTTGGTTTATGAGAGGGCTAGTATGTACTAATCAGTTTGGCTAAGTTTATGGGTCAGAATCGAATGAAAGTTTGTAGCAATGGGTGTAACACATATAAGGGATGGCTTCATGATTGAAAAGTCAGGGTACGACTCCCCAAGGACCAACTAAGGGCCCTCGAGGAGGACCCTTGTGGCAGGAGTGCAACACTGCCTGGCAGTGTGCCTCGACGGAAGGCTGGCGACGGGGCATCACGGGCTCGACCGGGCATCGAGGCCACCATCGTCCCACCCTTGGTCGTTTCCTTAGGATCCCACACCTGCACAATCTCTGACCGATAAGACGGAGTGCAGGATGGAGGGAGGGCTGTCCGTCGACCCACCGACGGCCCGTCGACGGGGTTCCGTCGGTGAGGGTCTGCCAAGTTCCTGCAAGTTTAAGTTAAAAATCTTTAATTAGTTAAGTGGTTTAGGGTAATTGGGGGATTAAGGGAAGACTAATTAAGTTGAATTAGCCCCACTATAAATACCCTCAACCCTCATTAGCCTAAACACAACTCTCAAAATAAACTCTCTTCCTTCTCTGTACTTTCTCTCTCTATTGGAAGACTCCATTTGGGATTAGCTTGGGAGGTGCATTGGGAGCTGGTTAAGGAATAAATCACCATCAAAAGGTCATCAAATCTTAAGGTATGGGATCTAATTCACCTTTGAGACTTCTTTCCTCAAAGGGCTCCTTTAAAGATTTTCCAAAAGTTGAGCTTCATATGGGTTTCATTCAATTTCGAATTTTATGTTATGAATTGAGTTATCCATGTATTATTTGGGTTATAATGAGTAGATTATCATGTATTGTAACTTGGTTAGGATGAATTGATGTGGATTGGTTTAGATTGTAGATTATGGCCCTTAACCCTTAACCCTAGGCATGAGATTGACATGAATTAGGTTGGGTTTGATGCAATTGATCTTATTATTGGTAAATCATGTTTTAATGATTGTTATTACATTGATCATGAATCTATTGTGATGAATTGAAGTCCTTCATGCTAATTCTTGAGTATTGATCTAGGGTAAGAAGATAGACTTAGATATCATGTTCTCAAGCTTTGATTTTGTATTGAATTAAGGTGTAGTGACTCTTCTAAATTCGTTCTTATGTTGGTTGTTGAATTACATTGGTGTGATGACCAAATTGGGTTGATCTATGGGTTGATGGTAATGACCCTTATTGATGAACTATAGAGGAGTGTTGTCAAGTTTTGAATATCCTAATTCTCACTTCAATTGTGGTTAATTGTCATCAAGTTATGATGTTGTCATAAAGTATAACTTGTTTAAGGTGATAGAATGGTATGATGATTGAATTGAAATGTGTTAGGTTTTGGTTGTGAGGTTGCTTTGGAGTACATGTTATAAAGAAGTTGATGTGTAAAGATGTGCCCTATTATGATGAGATGTGCAAGTGTCAACTTCACCTATATTAATTGTGAATGAAAGGACTATTTCTTATACAATTCTTATCGAGCTATGATGATGAATATACAAGGGCTAGGCCCTATTATCCAAATTAGGTTGAAATGATTAATGAAGTTTAAATACTTTTCAATAATGGGGCTTAGCTTAGCACCGAGTGAACTTGACAATGGGAGGTGATGGCTTTCCTTAGAGGAAGTGTTACCCTATAGGTCCATATTGGATGTTGACTCCCCTTTTGAGGGATATTCATCTAATGATTCCCATGAGATGTGGCCCCAATTACCAAAAGGTATGTAAAGGGAATACCTATCTCTTAGTTCTTTAAACTATGTTGCCACCATAGGATACAAGTTAGTGGATCCACCTAGATAGCTACGTTTACCTTAGGTTCTACCTTGGCCGGTAGACTACCTTCCATCGGTGTAAGGTTTCATGACACCGGATTCCACATTAGCTCATGTGGTCTATGTCGGTTAAGGCAAGAGTTCCCTAAACTAAAATGAATGAATAAAGTATAGACTAATTGAAGTGACTTGAGGGGTTTGGCTTTAGCTTAGGTAGGGGTATGGGATTCTACCTATGCCTTGCACTAGCTTGCCTTGATAGGAGTTTTGAGAAGTTAATTTTATGTATGAAAATGATGATATAATGTAAATGACTTTGTATGATGAATAAGATGCTTATGAGTATGAAGTTGGTTATCATTGTTGAAGAAAGAATGCTATATGAGGATGGGAGATTATGTTAAGCAAAGGGAATTTGCTAATTGTGATCTTTGGTAGGTTACTTGATTAAGTAGGGTTATGGGGCTTTATTTGGTCATTGCACTTGTGGCTTCATGAGGATTATAGTTTGTAGGTTTGTTTTGCTATTCCTTACTCTTACCATGTTTTATGATGTTATTACTTGATGATAGTGTTATATGAGAATATGGGTTTAGGTATGATGGTATGCATATGGTATAGCTAACTTGTTTAGTATATTCAAGTGAATGGTTTAAATAACATGACTTTCTTAAATGTCCCTTTCTAAGCATACTTGATTGGTAATTATGCATATGGTCTCATACTTAGTACATGTGGAGTACTAACCCCATTTGCTTCCCTTTTCCCAAACATTTTAGGTTTCGGTCGTTGAAGTTGCTTCGAGGTGGTTGGAAGGAAGACTTGGATATTCTATCATCCAAGTGGTAGGTCCTCATCCTCCCGAGGACGATGCCAATATTCTTTTACAACGTTACTTAGTTACTATAACTTTTGTATTGACTCTATTTCTTATTTGAGACGATGTTGTATATAGCCTATATGTGGCTTACTTTTATGGATGTAGGGCTATGCCCAATGTTCTTGCTCTTGTTTTAGATGGTTATGAGATGAGACAGATTTTATGACTCTATTACTTTATTACATAAATGGGTGGAATAAAAGTAGAAGACTATGTAATATTCTTATACGGACAAGTCTATGTATACTTGATATAAATATGATTATGTGTATGTAAAGGTCTATGTAAACCTCCGAGTAGATGTAGTTGAAATTTTTTAAATTCTTTTGTATTTTAATCGATGAATACAATGATGTAAGACTAAGATTCTTGTTTTAGTCCTCAAATAGGACGACGACGCCGGTTACATCTAGGGGGTAAACCCTGATGTGATACTTACCCCTCGAGGCGCATGCCCCGAGGCCCCTTACCCTACCCTACACCCCTTCCCCCTCGAGGCGCATGCCTCGAGGCCCCCTACCCCTTTGAGGCGCACGCCCCGAGGCCTTTTACCCTACCCCCATCAAACAATTTTTTGGCAATTCAGAATCCGACGTAAAAAGAACCAATTTTTTTGTGGACATCCGTCAAGACCTTGGCTATGCAGGAGGTTGGCCCGCACAACTAGTCCTACCCATTTTCAAGGTCAAACGAACCCCGAAGCGCATACCCCCTGTTTCGATAATTTTTGTGTGCTATAGAACACCATTTTTTTGGTGATCCGGATTCCGACTTCAAAAATGCCATTATTGTTTGTGGACATCTGTCATGAAGTTGTCTATGCATAGGGTTGGCCCTCACGGCCAGTCTGACCCATTTTCAAGGTCAAAAGAGACCCTAAGCGCGCATACCCCCTATTTCAACGATTTTCGTGTGCTATAGCAAATAAGTTTTTTGGCGATCCTGATTCCGACGTCAAAAATGCTGAATCTTTTTATGGACATACATCAAGACCTTGTATATGCATCCGGTTGTCCCTCGGGGCCAGTCTGACCCATTTTCAAGGTCAAAGGAGCCCCAAAGCGCGAATACCCCCAATTTCAATGATTTTCATGTGCTCTAGCACACCATTTTTTGGTGATCCGGATTTCAACGTCAAAAATGCCAAATATGTTTATGGACATCCGGAAAGACCTTGTCTATGCAACTGGTTGACCCTCACGTCCATTCTGACCCATTATCAAGGTCAAACAAGCCCTAAAACGCGCATACCCCCCATTTCGACGATTTTCAGGTGCTATAACACACCATTTTTTGGGTTATCCAGATTTCGATGTCAAAAATACCAAAATTTTTTGTGGACATCGGTCAAGACCTTGGCTATGCAGAAGATTGGCTCTCACGGCCAGTACGACCCATTTTCAAGGTCAAATGAACCCCGAAGCGCATATACCCCCCATATTGACGATATTTGTTTCCTATAGCACACCATTTTTTTGGTGATCCGGATTCCGACGTTCAAAATGTCGAATTTTTTATGAACGTCCGTCAACACCTTTGATATGCAACCGGTTGGCCCTCACGGCCAGTCCGACCAATTTTCAAGGTCAAACAAGCCCCGAAGCGCGCATACCCCCCATTTCGACGATTTCCGTGTGCGCTAGCATATCATGTTTTTGGAGATCTGGATTCTGACGTCAAAAATGCTGACATTTTTTGTGGACGTTCGTCAAGACCTTGGCTATGCATCCTGTATGCCCTCACGGCCATTTCGTTCCATTTTCAAGGTCAAAATAGCCCCGAAGCGCGCATACCCCCCATTTTGATGATTTTCGTGTGCTATAACACACTATTTTTAGGTGATCCGTATTTCGACGTCAAAAATGTGAAATTTTATGAGGAAGTCCGTCAAGACCTTGGCTATGCATCCGGTTGTTCCTCACGGCCAGTCTGACCCATTTTAAAGGTCAAACGAGACCAGAAGCGCGCATACCCCCCATATCAATGATTTTCAAGTGTTATAGCACACCATTTTCTAGGTGATCTGGTTTCGGATGTCAAAAATGGTAAATTTTTTTGAGGACGTCCATCAAAACCTTATCTATGAAACCGGTTGTCCCTAAAGGCCAGTACGACCCATTTTCAAGGTCAAACAAGACTTGAAGCGCGCATATACCCTATTTCGACAATTTTCGTGTGGTATAGCACACCTTTTTATTGGTGATCCGGATTTCGACGTCAAAAATGCTGAATTTTTTTGTGGACGTTTGTCAAGACCTTGGCAATGCAGCAGGTTGGCCCTCACGGCTAGTCCGATCCATTTTCAAGGTTAAACGAGCCCGATGCGCGCATACCCCCCATTTCAACGATTTTCGTGTGCTATAGGACACAATATTTTTGGTGATCCACATTCTGAAGTGAAAAACACCGAAAGTTTTTATGGAAGTCCGTCAAGACCTTGGATATGCAGCCGGTTGGCCCTTACAGCTGGTTCGACCCATTTTCAAGGTCAAACGAGCCCCGAAGCGCAAAAATGCTGAAATATTTTGTGGACTCCCGTCAAGATCTTGGCTATGCAACCGGTTGGCCCTTACGGCCTGTCTGACCCATTTTTAAGGTCAAACGAGCCCTGAAGGGCGCATACCCCCCCCCCATTTCAACAATTTTTGTGTGCTATAGTACAAAATATTTTTGGTGATCCGAATTCTGAGGTCAAAAATGCCAAAATATTTTGTAGACGTCCGTCAAGAATTTGACTATGCAGCTGGTTGGCCCTCACGACCATTCCGACCCATTTTCAAGGTCAAACGAGCCCCGAAGCGCGCATACCCCCCATTTCAACGATTTTCATGTGCTATAGCACACAATTTTTTGGGTTATTCCGATTCCGACGTCAAAAATGCCAAAAGTTTTTGTGGACGTCCGTCAAGACCTATCTATTTAGACGGTCAGACCTCCCGGCCAGTCCGACCCATTTGCAAAGATCAAACGAGCCCCAAAGCGCGCATACCCCTATTTCGATGATTTTCATGTGCTATAGCACACCATTTTTTGGTGATCTAGATTCCGACGTCAAAAAAGCCAAATTTTTTTGTGGACGTCTGTCAAGACCTTGGATATGCAGCCGGTTGGGTCTTACGGCTAGACCGACCTATTTTCAAGGTCAAACGATCCCCTAAGCGCGCATACCTCACATTTCATCGATTTTCGTGTGCTGTAGCACACCATTTTTTTGGTGATCCGTAGTTCTACGTCAAAAATGCCGAATATTTTTGTGGACATCCATCAAGACTTTGGTTATGCAACCGGTTGGCCCTTAAGCTAACCGGTTGGCTAGTCTGACCCATTTTCAAGGTCAAATGAGCCCTGAAGTGCGTATACCCCACATTTCGATGATTTTCGTGTGCTATAGCACACCATTTTTTGGGTGATCCGAATTCCGATTGCAAAAATGCTGAAACTTTTTGTGGACGTCCGTCAAGACCTTGGCTATGCAGCCGGTTGGCCCTCATGGCCAGTCCGAACCATTTTCATGGTCAAACAAACTCCGAAGTGCGCATACCCCAATTTTGACGATTTTCGTGTGCTATAGCACACCATTTTTTTGGAGATCCAGATTTTGACGTCAAAAATGTCAAAATATTTTGTGGACATCCGTCAAGACTTGGCTATGAAGACGGTATGCCCTCACTGCCAGTTCATCTCATTTTCAAGGTCAAACGATACCCGAAGCGCTCATACCCCCCATTTTGATGATTTCAAGTGCTATAGCACACCATTTTTTAGGTGATCCAGATTTTGACGTCAAAAATGCTAAAATATTTTGAGGATATCCGTCAAGACCTTGGCTATGTAGCCGGTTGGCCCTAACGGTCAGTCCGACCCATTTTCAAGGTCAAACAAGACTGAAGCATGCATACCCCTTATTTCGATGATTATTTTGTCCTATAGCATACCATTTTTTGGTGATCCAGATTCCAATGTTAAAAATACCGAATTTATTTTGTGGACGTCCGTCAAGACCTTGGCCATGCAGTCGGTCGACTCTCACGCCCAGTCCTTTAGGATCTCAAAAATGACTTAGGTGAAGCTAGATCCTAACATGGTTTTCATGATGGTCTAAGGTCCTAAATTTGTTTATAATGTGGTATAAAGGCAGTGTCTAAAAGTTTAGGTGCATTGGAAGTCAAACGTCAAGAGACGACTACGACGTTTGACGACTAAGTCACCTATGTCCCTCATATGTGTTTTATGCATTTATGTGTGATTCATGAGGTTATGAGGTCCTTAAATGAGTTATTATGGTGTATATAGGCAGTGTGTCAAGTTTTGTGAGGTTTGAAGGTAAAACTCCAAGAACGTCCAGTGAAGTTCGAAAGATAGCCTTTAGATGTTCTTGTGAGTTTGTGTGTTAAAGCATGTTGCGTGTCTTGTTTGATGTTGAACTTGTTTAAAGATGTTCCTAATACCTAGACATTCGTGTTTAGAGGTTTAAATTCTGGGTACAACTCTAGCTAGGACCCACAAGGGATCCTAGAAGAAGGACCCCAACTTGGAACTCAACATTGCCAGGCAGTGGCAATCGACTGCCCCAAACGATGGCCTGTCGTGACCGTATGACAACACATCGATGGGTGGCATCGATGGATCCATGTTTCTGCAGGTTGAGGAGCTGCAGAAGAAACCAACGAACCCCATCGATGGGGCGTGGTCTCACCAACGGACCGTCGATGGTGCTGAATTTCCTGCCAGTTTTCTGTTAAGGCTTGGGGGTTTTGGGAAATTCACCCCAAGTCTTATAAAATAGGAGGACAGTTGTTTTAGGTGTTTATAGGTATTTTAAGAGTATATAAGTCATTAAAATCTCATTAAACCCTAGCACTTAGATCAAAACCCTTTCCCTCCTAAAGTTTCTCCAAAATCCTCCATGAAAGCTTAAGGTGAAGATGGAGCTTGATGATGGATATTCAATGGAGTTTCTTCTTCAATTATCATTGGGTTATTCTATAAGGTATGGGAGTTCTTCATCTAAGGCTTGCTATCACCTTAGACTCAATTTCAAAGATGATTTTCAAGGATTTCAAAAAGAAGAAAAAGTCCAATTTCCACTCTAAGTCTTTGGTTCTTGCATGAAACGTTTTCAAACCTTAATATATGATGTTATTGATGTATAATTGATGTTTTCCAATGAAATTATCCATGAACCCTTGATCTTCTCAAATCTCTAAATTTGACTAAAATATGGATGAATTGATAATGCTTTGATAATGAATGCATGTGTAGATTTTTATGGGCTTTTGATTTATGTATAGATTATGATTGTATGATTTATAGGATGTTTCAATATTGAGTATTGAATACTCTTAGATCTATTGTATGTTAAGCTTATTGAATATATATTGACTTAATGCTTATGGATTCTAGTGTAGTTTACTATGGGCTATTGAATATTGTAAGGATTGAATTCAATTGATGTATAGGTTGTCTTAGATTAATAAATATATATTGAATTTACCTAGATTCATTGAGTATTATGGTTATAGTATTGAATTGATGTTTATGGCCATGGGTAAGGGCCTTATAGTATTGAATTGGATGATTTGGATTTGGATTGAAGTGGTGAGATTAAATGGGTGGTATGCTGACCTAACTCTCTTACTATTATGTATAACTATTGTAATTTAGCTCTTGAATTATGTGTAATTGGTATGGCTCACTTATGGTGTCGGTGTTATGTGAATGATGTGGCCTTGTCGACATTAGTTTATTTATTATGATGATCATGGCCTTGTCGGTACTACTTGAAGTATTATGATAATTTGTGTAGTTGATTATGTGAAGTATGATCATATCTACCTACATGTGAAGTAATGTGAAAGTATGTGGTTTCTTCTATTGATGCTATTTAGGTGATCATGTTAGACTATGACTATGTCTTTATGTGTGTAGTCTTAGAGTTGATACATGATTATTACTACTTGACTATATGAGTCTATGATGGTTATATTGATGATGTTATAGTAGTGTATAGGGTGACCTAAAAGATGACGAAGGTTGTGCCTATGTGCTTCTTGAATATGCTATGCTATATGTGATAAAGTGAAGTAATGATGTGTCTTGCTTAGGTAGACTTAAGTCCCTCTTCTTGATGCATGTATGAATGTGAATATGAGATGTCTTGACTTAGGATTCTAAAGCCTCTTAGTCTTGAATGTATTAATGATATGTGAGACCTTGAATGATGCTAATAAGGTCATCTATGTGGAACCTTAAACCTAGTGGTAAGGTTATGAAACTTGAAGTCGAAAGCCATAATGGTATCCTTTTTGTAATGAATGATGGACTTAAGGATGATTGGCTGGAACGACATCATATAAATCCTTAGTAAAGTCATTATGAGCTTCTTGTAGCCATTGTAAGGCAGCCCTAGGGGACCTCTTTGGTAGGGTAAATGTAATTGGGTTATGAACTTGATATGGAACCCTTTGTATTAACCTTTAATGTGAATTACTCTATGAGAACAAAGGCTAACACCGAGTGAGTATGGTAAGGGAAGTATCTCTAGTTCAAGGATGAGGCTAGAGTACAAACTAAGCCCTTCATATTCCTTAACCATGTGCCTACATGAGATGTGTCCAAGTTCTACCATTGACAAGTAGAACACCCTCTATGGAAGTAGGTTACAACTCCAGATTCCATGCTTTGCTACCATGGTCTATGTCGGTTATTGACTATTCTCATCATGTGGGATACCTACTAGTATTGGAGAAGTTATATGAAGTTTAGGTGGTGGTATGAGACGCTATCTAGACATTGCACAATATGCTTTGAAGATGTTAGTGAGAGTCCCTAGGTGTTCTTCAAGACCATTACTTGAATGTCCTTATGTGATGAATGTCTCCTAAATAAACTAAGGAATGTAATGACTTAAGTTAAGAAAACATGTTAAATGAATAAGTACTTATCTAGAGTAATTAGGGGTTGTCTAGTAAAGGTATGAAGGGGGCATAGGAATGGTCACTTCATCTCTTACTTAGATAATTCTTAAGAATGACTCTAATTAGGAAAGATGGTTGATTTTGTAGACATGATCCAAACTTAGGTAAGTATTAAGGATTACTTAGGTAATCTTGAAGAGGTCAATTATGGGCAATTCTCTTCTTGAGTTACTTGAGTAGGTCTTTCGATAACCTTTGAAAGGACAATGTCATATTCTATGAATTCTATTGTATTAAGTGAGAATGATTCTATCTTAAGGTAGTCTATAGGATCCCTTGAGTGTGTGTGAGAGGGATTGTATGTGCGGTCGCATCACAACTCACTCAAGTGAACCTTAGAATCACCTTTGGTAGGAGGATCTCATATTCATGTGCTTGATGTATTGTAAGTGTGTGTACATCATCATAGGTGGTTTTAAGGATCATTCAAGTGTTCCTAGAGAGGGCGTATGGGCGGTATCTCTTTGTCTTACTTAAGTGAGTCTTAGGATAGATTTTAGTGAGGGAATTACATGTTAACTAGTGTCTAAGGTGACATTCAGGAACTTCACTGTAACAATGAAGGAGTTCACTGTAAAGTGAATTAGTTCACTGGGAAGTTGTTCCTAAAAATGTGAATAATTGCTTAAATGATTTCTTATGTGTTCCTAAGGTGTTAAATGTTGTTCTTATTCTTATAGTATGATGTTTTAATCAAAATTCATGAAAAGCATTCTATTTACTAAATGTCCCTTTTTTCATGGTTTTTGCATGGCTTCCATACTTAGTGCATCTAATGTGCTAACCCCTTATTTTCCCTTTTTGACTAAAGTGTAGGGAATTGAAAGTATTGACATGCCATGGAGGATATATAGGTTTCTAAGGGTTGAATATGAAGTATTAGTGAGTCCTCATCGATTCGAGGACAATATCCACATGTTCCTTTATGTATTAGTCTTTACTTTATGTCTTGTATGTGATTAGTCCAAAGTGTTGTACACTCCAAAGTTTAGATGCTTCAATGGGATATTGTAAAGGTTTAATGTTTTAATAAAAGTCTTCCGTTTGTGTATTGATTATGGAAAGAGTTCTTCGTGTGTGATGAAAGTTTTAAATTTTTACTCATTTTAGAATGTTTATTATGCAATGAATGGTACGAGTGGCTCAGGTGAGACTTCTTAAAGTCTCATATACCGTGTGACGACTCAAGGATTCTCTAACTTCTAGTGTGTAATGGAGGGTCCTTACAAGTTCGACCCATTTTCAAGGTCAAACGATCCCTGAAGCGCGCTTACCCCCCATTTCGAAGATTTTCATGTGCTATAGCACACAATTTTTTGGGAGATTCAGATTCCGACGTCAAAAATGCCGAAATTTTTTGTGGAAACCCGTCAAGACCTTGGCTATTCAGACTGTTGGCCCTCACGGCCATTTCGACCAATTTTAAAGGTCAAACAAGCCCCGAATCGCGCATACCCCCTTTTTCGACGATTTTCGTGTGTTAACACACCATTTTTTGGGAGATCCGGATTGTGACGTCAAAAATGCCAAATTTTTTGTGGACGTCCGTCAAGACCTTGGATATACAACGGGTTGTCCCTCACGTCTAGTCTGACCCATTTTCAAGGTCAAACGAGCCCCAAAGCGCACATACCCCCCATTTCGATGATTTTCGTGTGCTATATCACACTATTTTTTGGGTGATCCAGATTCCGACGTCCAAAACGCCAATAATTTTTGTGGACGTCCGTCAAGACCTTGGCTATGCAGCCGGTTGGCACTCACGGTCAGTCTGACCTATTTTTAAGGTCAAACGAGCCCCGACACGTGCATACCCCCATTTTGATGATTTTCATGTGCTATAGCACACCATTTTTTTGGTGATCCGGATTCCGACGTCAAAAATGGTGAATTATTTTGTGGACGTCCGTCAAGACGTTGTCTATGCATCGAATTGTACCTCACAGCCATTCCGACCCATTTTAAAGGTCAAACGAGTCACGAAGCGCGTATACCCCCCATTTCGTCAATTTTTGTGTGCTATAGCACACCATTTTTTTGGGAGATCTAGATTTCGACGTCAAAAATGCCAAAATTTTTTGTGGACGTCTATCAAGACCTTTGCTATGCAGTCGGTTGGCCCGCACGGCCAATCCGACCCATTTTATAGGTCATAGGAGCCCCGAAGCGTGCATACACCCCATTTCGTCGATTTTCATGTGCTATAGCACACCATTTTTTTGGACATCTGGATTCCAACGTCAAAAATGCTGAATTTATTTTGAACGTCTGTTAAAACATTGGATATACAGCCGGTTGGCCCTCACGTCCATTCTGACCCATTTTCAAGGTCAAACAAGCCTCGAAGCGCGCATAATCTCCATTTCGATGATTTTCTATGATCCGAATTCCGACGTCAAAAATGCCAAAAGTTTTTTTGGACGTCCATCAACACCTTGGTTATGCATCCGGCTGGCCCTCGAGGCAAGTACGACCAATTTTCAAGGTCAAACAAGCCCCGAAGCGCGCATACCTCTCATTTCGACGATCTTCGTGTGCTATAGCACACCATTTTTTGGGTGATCCGGATTCCGATGTGAAAAATATCAAAATATTTAGTGGACGTCCGTCAAGACCTTGGCTAAGCACACGGTTGGACCTCAAGGCCAGTCCGACCAATTTTCGAGCTCAAACGAGCCCCGAAGCGCGCATATCCCCCCATTTCGACAATTTTCGTGTGCTATAGCACACCATTTTTTGGGTGATCCGGATTACGACATCAAAAATGCCAATTTTTTGTGGACGTCCGTCAAGACCTTGTCTATGCAGCCTATTGTCCCTCACGGCCATTCCAACCCATTTTAAAGGTCAAACGAGTCACGAAGCGCGCATACCCCCCATTTCGTTGATTTTCGTGTGCTATAGCACACCATTTTTTTGGGTGATCCTGATTTCGACGTCAAAAATGTCAAATGTTTTTGTGGACATCCATCAAGACCTTGGCTATGCATCCGGTTGGCTCTCACGGCCAGTCCGACCCAATTTTAAGGTCAAACAAGCCCCGAAGCGTGCTTACCCCCCATTTTGATGATTTTCGTGTCTTAATGCACTCCATTTTTTTGAGATCCAGATTCCAACGTCAAAAATGTTGAAATGTTTTGTGGATGTCCTCAATACCTTTTCGATGCATCTGTTGGACCTCACGGCCAGTCTGACCCATTTTCAAGGTCAAACGAGCCTCGAAACGCGCATACCCCCTATTTTGATGATTTTTGTGGCTTATTGCACACCATTTTTTTTGTGATCCGGATGCTGACGTCAAAAATACCAAATTTTTCTGTGGACGTCCGTCAAGACTTTGGATATGCAGCTGATCGGCCCTCAAGGCCAGTACGACCCATTTTCAAGGCCAAATGAGCCCCAAAACGCGCATACCCCCATTTCGACGATTTTCATGTCTTATAGCACACCATTTTTTGGGTGATCCAAATTCCGACGTCAGATATGCCAAAATTTTAATGGACGTTCGTTAAAACCTTGGATATGCATGCGGTTGGACCTCACGTCAAGTCCGATCAATTTTCAAGGTCAAACAAGCCCCGAAACGTGCATACCCCATATTTTGACAATTTTTGTGTGCAATATAGCACACCATTTTATGGGTGATACGGATTTCGACGTCAAAAATGCCAAAAGTTTTTTTGGACGTCCCTCAAGACCTTGGCTATGCATCCGGTTGGCCCTCACGGCCAGTCCGACCCATTTTCAAGGTAAACGAGCCCCTAAGCGCGCATAACCCTTTTTCAACGATTTTTGTGTGCTATAACACACCATTTTTTGGGCGATCCAGATTCTGACGTCAAAAATGCTGAACTTTTTTTTTTGACTTTCATCTAGACCTTGGCTATGCAACTGGTTGGCCCTCACGGCTTGTACGACCCATTTTCAGGTCAAAGGAGCCTCGAAGCGCGCATACCCCCCATTTCGTCGATTTTTATGTGCTATAACAAACCATTATTTTGGTGATCCGGATTTCGATGTCAAAAATGCCAATTTGTTTTGTGGACGTCCGTGAAGACCTTGGCTATGCATCCGATTGGCCCTCACAGCCAGTACGACCCATGTTCAAGGTCAAACGAGCCCCGAAATGCGCATACCCCCTATTTCGACAATTCTTTTGTGCTATATCACACCTTTTTTTTGGGTGATCCTGATTTCGACGACAAAAATGCCAATTTTTTTTGTGGACGGATAGACCTTGGCTATGCATTCGGTTGGCCCTCACGGCCAGTTCGACCCATTTTTAAGGTTAAATGATCCCCGCAGCGCGCTTACCCCCCATTTCGATGATTTTCATGTCTTATTGCGCACCATTTTTTTTGGAGATCCAGATTCCGACGTCAAAAATTTTGAAATGTTTTGTGGAAGTCAGTCAAGTCCTTACCTATGCAGCCGTTGGCCCTCACGGCTAGTACGACCTATTTTCAAGGTCAAACGAGCCACGAAATGCGCCTACCCCCCATTTCGACTATTTTTGTGTGCTATACCACACCATTTTTTTGGTGATCCAGATTCCGACGAAAAAATGCCAAAACTTTTTGTGGTCATCCATCAAGACCTTGGATATGCAGCAAGTTGTCCCTCACGGCCAGTCCGACCATTTTCAAGGTCAAACGAGCCTCGAAACGCGCATACCCCCCATTTTGATGATTTTCATGTGCTATAGCACACCATTTTTTGGGTGATTCGGATTACAACGTTAGATATGCCGAAATTTTTAATGGACGTCCGACAAAACCTTGGATATGCAGCCGGTTGGCCCTCACGGCCAGTCCCATCAACTTTAAAGGTCAAACAAGTCCCGAAGCGCGCATACCCCCCCTTTCAATGATTTTCGTGTCTTATTGCACACTATATTTTTGGAGATCAGAATTTTGAGGTCAAAAATACCAAAATGCTTTGTGGACGTCCGTCAAGACCTTGTCTATGCAGTCAGTTGGACCTAAAGGCCAATACGACCAATTTAAAAGGTCATACGATCCCCTAAGCGCGCATACACCCCATTTCATCGATTTTCATGTGCTAAAGCACACCATTTGTTTGGACATTCGGATTCCAACGTCAAAAATGCTGAATTTTTGTGAACGTCCGTCAAGACCTTGGCTATGCAGCTTGTTGGCCCTCACGGCCAGTCCGACTAATTTTCAATGTCAAACAAGCCCCGAAATGTGCATACCCTCCATTTCGACAATTTTTGTGTGCTATAGCACCCCATTTTTTTGTGTGATCCTGATTTCGACGTCAAAAATACCAATTATTTTTGTAGACGTCTGTCAAGACCTTGTCTATGCATTCGGTTTGCCCTCATGGCCATTCAGACCCATTTTTAAGGTCAAACGATCCCCGAAGTGTGCATACCCCCATTTCGACGATTTTCGTGTCTTATTGCACACCCTTTTTTGGAAATCCGGATTCCAACGTCAAAAATGCTAAAATATTTTATGGACGTCCGTCAAGACCTTGTCTATGAAGCCGTTGGCCCTCACAGCCAGTACGACCCATTTTCAAGTTCAAACGAGCCCCGAAAAGCGGATACCCCCCATTTTGACAATTTTCGTGTGCTATAGCACACCATTATTTTGGTGATCCGGATTCCAAAGTCAAAAATGCTGAAATTTTTTGTGAACGTCCGTCAAGACCTTGGATATGCAGCTGGTTGGATCTCACGGCCAGTCCGACCTATTTTCAAGGTCAAACAAGCCACGTAACGCGCATACCTCCCATTTCGATGATTTTAATGTGCTATAGCAAACCATTTTTTGGGTGATCCAAATTCCGACGTCAAAAATGCCAAAATTTTTAATGGACGTCCGTGAAGACCTTGGCTATGCAGCCGGTTGGCCCTCACGTCCAGTCCAATCAATTTTCAAGGTCAAACAAGCCCTAAAGCGCGCATAGCGCCCATTTGATGATTTTCGTGTGCTATAACACAATTTCTTTGGAGATCCGGATTCCGATGTCAAAAATGCCAAATTTTTTTGTGGACGTCCGTCAAGACATTGTCTATGCATACGTTTGGCCCTCACGGCCAGTACGACCAATTTAAAAGTCAAACAAGCCCCGAATCGCGCATACCCCTCATTTCGATGATTTTCGTGCTATAACACACCATTTTTGGGCGATCCGGATTCTTATGTCAAAAATGCCAAAAAATTTTTTGGACGTCCGTCAAGACCTTAGTTATGCAGCGGGTTGTCCTCACGGCCAGTCCAACTCATTTTCAAGGTCAAACGATCCCCGAAGCGCGCATACCCCCCATTTCGATGATTTTCGTGTGCTAAACACACCATTTTTGGGTGATCCGGATTCCGACGTCAAAAATGCCAAATGTTTTTGTGGACGTCCGTCAAGACCTTGGCTATGCAGACGGTTGGCCGTCACGGTCAGTCCGAACCATTTTCAAGGTCAAACGAGCCCTGAAGTCCGCATACCATCCATTTCGACGATTTTCGTGTGCTATAGCACACTATTTTTTGGGTGATCCAAATTACGATGTCAAAAATGTTGAAATCTTTTGTGGACGTCCGTCAAGACCTTAGTTATGCAGCCGGTTGTCCCTCTTGGCCAGTCCAACCAATTTCAAAAGTGCCAAAAGTTTTTGTGGACGTCAGTCAAGACCTTGGCTATGAGTCCGGTTGGCCCTCACGGCCATTCCGACCCATTTTCAAGGTTAAAATAGCCCCGAAGCGCGCATACCCCCATTTCAACGATTTTTCGTGTGCTATAGCAAACCATTTTTTGGGTGATCCGGATCCCGATGTCAAAAGTGCCAAAAGTTTTTGTGGACATCCGTCAAGACCTTGGCTATGCATCTGGTTGGCCCTATCGGCCATTCTCACCCATTTTCAAGGTCAAAATAGCCCCGAAGCGCGCATACCCCCATTTCGATGATTTTTCGTGTGCTATAGCAAACTATTTTTTTGGTGATCCGGATACCGACGTCAAAAGTGCCAATAATTTTTGTGGACGTCCGTCAAGACCTTGGCTATGCAGCCGGTTGGCACTCACGGTCAGTCTGACCTATTTTTAAGGTCAAACGAGCCCCGACACGTGCATACCCCCATTTTGATGATTTTCATGTGCTATAGCACACCATTTTTTTGGTGATCCGGATTCCGACGTCAAAAATGCTGAATTGTTTTGTGGACGTCCGTCAAGACGTTGTCTATGCATCGGATTGTACCTCACGGCCATTCCGACCCATTTTAAAGGTCAAACGAGTCACGAAGCGCGTATACCCCCCATTTCATCAATTTTTGTGTGCTATAGCACACCATTTTTTTGGGAGATCTAGATTCCGACGTCAAAAATGCCAAATCTTTTTGTGGACGTCCGTCAAGACCTTTGCTATGTAGTCAGTTGGCCCGCACGGCCAATCCGACCCATTTTATAGGTCATAGGAGCCCCGAAGCGTGCATACACCCCATTTCGTTGATTTTCATGTGCTATAGCACACCATTTTTTTGGACATCTGGATTCCAACGTCAAAAATGCTGAATTTATTTTGAACGTCTGTTAAAACATTGGATATACAGCCGGTTGGCCCTCACGTCCATTCTGACCCATTTTCAAGGTCAAATGAGCCTCGAAGCGCGCATAATCTCCATTTCGATGATTTTCTATGATCCGAATTCCGACGTCAAAAATGCCAAAAATTTTTTTGGACGTCCATCAACACCTTGGCTATGCATCCGGCTGGCCCTCGAGGCAAGTACGACCAATTTTCAAGGTCAAACAAGCCCCGAAGCGCGCATACCCCTCATTTCGACGATCTTCGTGTGCTATAGCACACCATTTTTTGGGTGATCCGGATTCCGATGTGAAAAATATCAAAATATTTAGTGGACGTCCGTCAAGACCTTGGCTATGCACACGGTTGGCCCTCAAGGCCAGTTCGACCAATTTTCGAGCTCAAACGAGCCCCGAAGCGCGCATATCCCCCCATTTCAACAATTTTCGTGTGCTATAGCACACCATTTTTTGGGTGATCCGGATTACGACATCAAAAATGCCAAAATTTTTTGTGGACGTCCGTCAAGACCTTGTCTATGCAGCCTATTGTCCCTCACGGCAATTCCGACCCATTTTAAAGGTCAAAAGAGTAACGAAGCGCGCATACCCCCCATTTCGTTGATTTTCGTGTGCTATAGCACACCATTTTTTTGGGTGATCCTGATTTCGACGTCAAAAATGTCAAATGTTTTTGTGGACATCCATCAAGACCTTGGCTATGCATCCGGTTGGCTCTCACGGCCAGTCCGACCCAATTTTAAGGTCAAACAAGCCCCGAAGCGTGCTTACCCCCCATTTTGATGATTTTCGTGTCTTAATGCACTCCATTTTTTTGAGATCCAGATTACAACGTCAAAAATGTTGAAATGTTTTGTGGATGTCCTCAATACCTTTTCGATGCATCTGTTGGACCTCACGGCCAGTCCGACCCATTTTCAAGGTCAAACGAGCCTCGAAACGCGCATACCCCCTATTTTGATGATTTTTGTGGCTTATTGCACACCATTTTTTTTGTGATCCGGATGTTGACGTCAAAAATACCAAATTTTTTTGTGGACGTCCGTCAAGACTTTGGATATGCAGCTGGTCGTCCCTCACGGCCAGTACGACCCATTTTCAAGGTCAAATGAGCCCCAAAACGCGCATACCCCCATTTCGACGATTTTCATGTCTTATAGCACACCATTTTTTGGGTGATCCGAATTCCGATGTCAGATATGCCAAAATTTTAATGGACGTTCGTTAAAACCTTGGATATGCATGCGGTTGGACCTCACGTCAAGTCCGATCAATTTTCAAGGTCAAACAAGCCCCGAAACGTGCATACCCCATATTTTGACAATTTTTGTGTGCAATATAGCACACCATTTTATGGGTGATACGGATTTCGACGTCAAAAATGCCAAAAGTTTTTTTGGACGTCCCTCAAGACCTTGGCTATGCATCCGGTTGGCCCTCACGGCCAGTCCGACCCATTTTCAAGGTAAACGAGCCCCTAAGCGCGCATAACCCTTTTTCAACGATTTTTGTGTGCTATAACACACCATTTTTTGGGCGATCCAGATTCTGACGTCAAAAATGCTGAACTTTTTTTTTTGACTTTCATCTAGACCTTGGCTATGCAACTGGTTGGCCCTCACGGCTTGTACGACCCATTTTCAGGTCAAAGGAGCCTCGAAGCGCGCATACCCCCCATTTCGTCGATTTTTATGTGCTATAACAAACCATTATTTTGGTGATCCGGATTTCGATGTCAAAAATGCCAATTTGTTTTGTGGACGTCCGTGAAGACCTTGGCTATGCATCCGATTGGCCCTCACAGCCAGTACGACCCATGTTCAAGGTCAAACGAGCCCCGAAATGCGCATACCCCCTATTTCGACAATTCTTTTGTGCTATATCACACCTTTTTTTTGGGTGATCCTGATTTCGACGACAAAAATGCCAATTTTTTTTGTGGACGGATAGACCTTGGCTATGCATTCGGTTGGCCCTCACGGCCAGTTCGACCCATTTTTAAGGTTAAATGATCCCCGCAGCGCGCTTACCCCCCATTTCGATGATTTTCATGTCTTATTGCGCACCATTTTTTTTGGAGATCCAGATTCCGACGTCAAAAATTTTGAAATGTTTTGTGGAAGTCAGTCAAGTCCTTACCTATGCAGCCGTTGGCCCTCACGGCTAGTACGACCTATTTTCAAGGTCAAACGAGCCACGAAATGCGCCTACCCCCCATTTCGACTATTTTTGTGTGCTATACCACACCATTTTTTTGGTGATCCAGATTCCGACGAAAAAATGCCAAAACTTTTTGTGGTCATCCATCAAGACCTTGGATATGCAGCAAGTTGTCCCTCACGGCCAGTCCGACCATTTTCAAGGTCAAACGAGCCTCGAAACGCGCATACCCCCCATTTTGATGATTTTCATGTGCTATAGCACACCATTTTTTGGGTGATTCGGATTACAACGTTAGATATGCCGAAATTTTTAATGGACGTCCGACAAAACCTTGGATATGCAGCCGGTTGGCCCTCACGGCCAGTCCCATCAACTTTAAAGGTCAAACAAGTCCCGAAGCGCGCATACCCCCCCTTTCCATGATTTTCGTGTCTTATTGCACACTATATTTTTGGAGATCAGAATTTTGAGGTCAAAAATACCAAAATGCTTTGTGGACGTCCGTCAAGACCTTGTCTATGCAGTCAGTTGGACCTAAAGGCCAATACGACCAATTTAAAAGGTCATACGATCCCCTAAGCGCGCATACACCCCATTTCATCGATTTTCATGTGCTAAAGCACACCATTTGTTTGGACATTCGGATTCCAACGTCAAAAATGCTGAATTTTTGTGAACGTCCGTCAAGACCTTGGCTATGCAGCTTGTTGGCCCTCACGGCCAGTCCGACTAATTTTCAATGTCAAACAAGCCCCGAAATGTGCATACCCTCCATTTCGACAATTTTTGTGTGCTATAGCACCCCATTTTTTTGTGTGATCCTGATTTCGACGTCAAAAATACCAATTATTTTTGTAGACGTCTGTCAAGACCTTGTCTATGCATTCGGTTTGCCCTCATGGCCATTCAGACCCATTTTTAAGGTCAAACGATCCCCGAAGTGTGCATACCCCCATTTCGACGATTTTCGTGTCTTATTGCACACCCTTTTTTGGAAATCCGGATTCCAACGTCAAAAATGCTAAAATATTTTATGGACGTCCGTCAAGACCTTGTCTATGAAGCCGTTGGCCCTCACAGCCAGTACGACCCATTTTCAAGTTCAAACGAGCCCCGAAAAGCGGATACCCCCCATTTTGACAATTTTCGTGTGCTATAGCACACCATTATTTTGGTGATCCGGATTCCAAAGTCAAAAATGCTGAAATTTTTTGTGAACGTCCGTCAAGACCTTGGATATGCAGCTGGTTGGATCTCACGGCCAGTCCGACCTATTTTCAAGGTCAAACAAGCCACGTAACGCGCATACCTCCCATTTCGATGATTTTAATGTGCTATAGCAAACCATTTTTTGGGTGATCCAAATTCCGACGTCAAAAATGCCAAAATTTTTAATGGACGTCCGTGAAGACCTTGGCTATGCAGCCGGTTGGCCCTCACGTCCAGTCCAATCAATTTTCAAGGTCAAACAAGCCCTAAAGCGCGCATAGCGCCCATTTGATGATTTTCGTGTGCTATAACACAATTTCTTTGGAGATCCGGATTCCGATGTCAAAAATGCCAAATTTTTTTGTGGACGTCCGTCAAGACATTGTCTATGCATACGTTTGGCCCTCACGGCCAGTACGACCAATTTAAAAGTCAAACAAGCCCCGAATCGCGCATACCCCTCATTTCGATGAATTTCGTGCTATAACACACCATTTTTGGGCGATCCGGATTCTTATGTCAAAAATTCCAAAAAATTTTTTGGACGTCCGTCAAGACCTTAGTTATGCAGCGGGTTGTCCTCACGGCCAGTCCAACTCATTTTCAAGGTCAAACGATCCCCGAAGCGCGCATACCCCCCATTTCGATGATTTTCGTGTGCTAAACACACCATTTTTGGGTGATCCGGATTCCGACGTCAAAAATGCCAAATGTTTTTGTGGACGTCCGTCAAGACCTTGGCTATGCAGACGGTTGGCCGTCACGGTCAGTCCGAACCATTTTCAAGGTCAAACGAGCCCTGAAGTCCGCATACCATCCATTTCGACGATTTTCGTGTGCTATAGCACACTATTTTTTGGGTGATCCAAATTACGATGTCAAAAATGTTGAAATCTTTTGTGGACGTCCGTCAAGACCTTAGTTATGCAGCCGGTTGTCCCTCTTGGCCAGTCCAACCAATTTCAAAAGTGCCAAAAGTTTTTGTGGACGTCAGTCAAGACCTTGGCTATGAGTCCGGTTGGCCCTCACGGCCATTCCGACCCATTTTCAAGGTTAAAATAGCCCCGAAGCGCGCATACCCCCATTTCAACGATTTTTCGTGTGCTATAGCAAACCATTTTTTGGGTGATCCGGATCCCGATGTCAAAAGTGCCAAAAGTTTTTGTGGACATCCGTCAAGACCTTGGCTATGCATCTGGTTGGCCCTATCGGCCATTCTCACCCATTTTCAAGGTCAAAATAGCCCCGAAGCGCGCATACCCCCATTTCGATGATTTTTCGTGTGCTATAGCAAACTATTTTTTTGGTGATCCGGATACCGACGTCAAAAGTGCCAATAATTTTTGTGGACGTCCGTCAAGACCTTGGCTATGCAGCCGGTTGGCACTCACGGTCAGTCTGACCTATTTTTAAGGTCAAACGAGCCCCGACACGTGCATACCCCCATTTTGATGATTTTCATGTGCTATAGCACACCATTTTTTTGGTGATCCGGATTCCGACGTCAAAAATGCTGAATTGTTTTGTGGACGTCCGTCAAGACGTTGTCTATGCATCGGATTGTACCTCACGGCCATTCCGACCCATTTTAAAGGTCAAACGAGTCACGAAGCGCGTATACCCCCCATTTCATCAATTTTTGTGTGCTATAGCACACCATTTTTTTGGGAGATCTAGATTCCGACGTCAAAAATGCCAAATCTTTTTGTGGACGTCCATCAAGACCTTTGCTATGTAGTCAGTTGGCCCGCACGGCCAATCCGACCCATTTTATAGGTCATAGGAGCCCCGAAGCGTGCATACACCCCATTTCGTCGATTTTCATGTGCTATAGCACACCATTTTTTTGGACATCTGGATTCCAACGTCAAAAATGCTGAATTTATTTTGAACGTCTGTTAAAACATTGGATATACAGCCGGTTGGCCCTCACGTCCATTCTGACCCATTTTCAAGGTCAAATGAGCCTCGAAGCGCGCATAATCTCCATTTCGATGATTTTCTATGATCCGAATTCCGACGTCAAAAATGCCAAAAATTTTTTTGGACGTCCATCAACACCTTGGCTATGCATCCGGCTGGCCCTCGAGGCAAGTACGACCAATTTTCAAGGTCAAACAAGCCCCGAAGCGCGCATACCCCTCATTTCGACGATCTTCGTGTGCTATAGCACACCATTTTTTGGGTGATCCGGATTCCGATGTGAAAAATATCAAAATATTTAGTGGACGTCCGTCAAGACCTTGGCTATGCACACGGTTGGCCCTCAAGGCCAGTTCGACCAATTTTCGAGCTCAAACGAGCCCCGAAGCGCGCATATCCCCCCATTTCAACAATTTTCGTGTGCTATAGCACACCATTTTTTGGGTGATCCGGATTACGACATCAAAAATGCCAAAATTTTTTGTGGACGTCCGTCAAGACCTTGTCTATGCAGCCTATTGTCCCTCACGGCAATTCCGACCCATTTTAAAGGTCAAAAGAGTAACGAAGCGCGCATACCCCCCATTTCGTTGATTTTCGTGTGCTATAGCACACCATTTTTTTGGGTGATCCTGATTTCGACGTCAAAAATGTCAAATGTTTTTGTGGACATCCATCAAGACCTTGGCTATGCATCCGGTTGGCTCTCACGGCCAGTCCGACCCAATTTTAAGGTCAAACAAGCCCCGAAGCGTGCTTACCCCCCATTTTGATGATTTTCGTGTCTTAATGCACTCCATTTTTTTGAGATCCAGATTACAACGTCAAAAATGTTGAAATGTTTTGTGGATGTCCTCAATACCTTTTCGATGCATCTGTTGGACCTCACGGCCAGTCCGACCCATTTTCAAGGTCAAACGAGCCTCGAAACGCGCATACCCCCTATTTTGATGATTTTTGTGGCTTATTGCACACCATTTTTTTTGTGATCCGGATGTTGACGTCAAAAATACCAAATTTTTTTGTGGACGTCCGTCTAGACTTTGGATATGCAGCTGGTCGTCCCTCACGGCCAGTACGACCCATTTTCAAGGTCAAATGAGCCCCAAAACGCGCATACCCCCATTTCGACGATTTTCATGTCTTATAGCACACCATTTTTTGGGTGATCCGAATTCCGATGTCAGATATGCCAAAATTTTAATGGACGTTCGTTAAAACCTTGGATATGCATGCGGTTGGACCTCACGTCAAGTCCGATCAATTTTCAAGGTCAAACAAGCCCCGAAACGTGCATACCCCATATTTTGACAATTTTTGTGTGCAATATAGCACACCATTTTATGGGTGATACGGATTTCGACGTCAAAAATGCCAAAAGTTTTTTTGGACGTCCCTCAAGACCTTGGCTATGCATCCGGTTGGCCCTCACGGCCAGTCCGACCCATTTTCAAGGTAAACGAGCCCCTAAGCGCGCATAACCCTTTTTCAACGATTTTTGTGTGCTATAACACACCATTTTTTGGGCGATCCAGATTCTGACGTCAAAAATGCTGAACTTTTTTTTTTGACTTTCATCTAGACCTTGGCTATGCAACTGGTTGGCCCTCACGGCTTGTACGACCCATTTTCAGGTCAAAGGAGCCTCGAAGCGCGCATACCCCCCATTTCGTCGATTTTTATGTGCTATAACAAACCATTATTTTGGTGATCCGGATTTCGATGTCAAAAATGCCAATTTGTTTTGTGGACGTCCGTGAAGACCTTGGCTATGCATCCGATTGGCCCTCACAGCCAGTACGACCCATGTTCAAGGTCAAACGAGCCCCGAAATGCGCATACCCCCTATTTCGACAATTCTTTTGTGCTATATCACACCTTTTTTTTGGGTGATCCTGATTTCGACGACAAAAATGCCAATTTTTTTTGTGGACGGATAGACCTTGGCTATGCATTCGGTTGGCCCTCACGGCCAGTTCGACCCATTTTTAAGGTTAAATGATCCCCGCAGCGCGCTTACCCCCCATTTCGATGATTTTCATGTCTTATTGCGCACCATTTTTTTTGGAGATCCAGATTCCGACGTCAAAAATTTTGAAATGTTTTGTGGAAGTCAGTCAAGTCCTTACCTATGCAGCCGTTGGCCCTCACGGCTAGTACGACCTATTTTCAAGGTCAAACGAGCCACGAAATGCGCCTACCCCCCATTTCGACTATTTTTGTGTGCTATACCACACCATTTTTTTGGTGATCCAGATTCCGACGAAAAAATGCCAAAACTTTTTGTGGTCATCCATCAAGACCTTGGATATGCAGCAAGTTGTCCCTCACGGCCAGTCCGACCATTTTCAAGGTCAAACGAGCCTCGAAACGCGCATACCCCCCATTTTGATGATTTTCATGTGCTATAGCACACCATTTTTTGGGTGATTCGGATTACAACGTTAGATATGCCGAAATTTTTAATGGACGTCCGACAAAACCTTGGATATGCAGCCGGTTGGCCCTCACGGCCAGTCCCATCAACTTTAAAGGTCAAACAAGTCCCGAAGCGCGCATACCCCCCCTTTCCATGATTTTCGTGTCTTATTGCACACTATATTTTTGGAGATCAGAATTTTGAGGTCAAAAATACCAAAATGCTTTGTGGACGTCCGTCAAGACCTTGTCTATGCAGTCAGTTGGACCTAAAGGCCAATACGACCAATTTAAAAGGTCATACGATCCCCTAAGCGCGCATACACCCCATTTCATCGATTTTCATGTGCTAAAGCACACCATTTGTTTGGACATCCGGATTCCAACGTCAAAAATGCTGAATTTTTGTGAACGTCCGTCAAGACCTTGGCTATGCAGCTTGTTGGCCCTCACGGCCAGTCCGACTAATTTTCAATGTCAAACAAGCCCCGAAATGTGCATACCCTCCATTTCGACAATTTTTGTGTGCTATAGCACCCCATTTTTTTGTGTGATCCTGATTTCGACGTCAAAAATACCAATTATTTTTGTAGACGTCTGTCAAGACCTTGTCTATGCATTCGGTTTGCCCTCATGGCCATTCAGACCCATTTTTAAGGTCAAACGATCCCCGAAGTGTGCATACCCCCATTTCGACGATTTTCGTGTCTTATTGCACACCCTTTTTTGGAAATCCGGATTCCAACGTCAAAAATGCTAAAATATTTTATGGACGTCCGTCAAGACCTTGTCTATGAAGCCGTTGGCCCTCACAGCCAGTACGACCCATTTTCAAGTTCAAACGAGCCCCGAAAAGCGGATACCCCCCATTTTGACAATTTTCGTGTGCTATAGCACACCATTATTTTGGTGATCCGGATTCCAAAGTCAAAAATGCTGAAATTTTTTGTGAACGTCCGTCAAGACCTTGGATATGCAGCTGGTTGGATCTCACAGCCAGTCCGACCTATTTTCAAGGTCAAACAAGCCACGTAACGCGCATACCTCCCATTTCGATGATTTTAATGTGCTATAGCAAACCATTTTTTGGGTGATCCAAATTCCGACGTCAAAAATGCCAAAATTTTTAATGGACGTCCGTGAAGACCTTGGCTATGCAGCCGGTTGGCCCTCACGTCCAGTCCAATCAATTTTCAAGGTCAAACAAGCCCTAAAGCGCGCATAGCGCCCATTTGATGATTTTCGTGTGCTATAACACAATTTCTTTGGAGATCCGGATTCCGATGTCAAAAATGCCAAATTTTTTTGTGGACGTCCGTCAAGACATTGTCTATGCATACGTTTGGCCCTCACGGCCAGTACGACCAATTTAAAAGTCAAACAAGCCCCGAATCGCGCATACCCCTCATTTCGATGAATTTCGTGCTATAACACACCATTTTTGGGCGATCCGGATTCTTATGTCAAAAATTCCAAAAAATTTTTTGGACGTCCGTCAAGACCTTAGTTATGCAGCGGGTTGTCCTCACGGCCAGTCCAACTCATTTTCAAGGTCAAACGATCCCCGAAGCGCGCATACCCCCCATTTCGATGATTTTCGTGTGCTAAACACACCATTTTTGGGTGATCCGGATTCCGACGTCAAAAATGCCAAATGTTTTTGTGGACGTCCGTCAAGACCTTGGCTATGCAGACGGTTGGCCGTCACGGTCAGTCCGAACCATTTTCAAGGTCAAACGAGCCCTGAAGTCCGCATACCATCCATTTCGACGATTTTCGTGTGCTATAGCACACTATTTTTTGGGTGATCCAAATTACGATGTCAAAAATGTTGAAATCTTTTGTGGACGTCCGTCAAGACCTTAGTTATGCAGCCGGTTGTCCCTCTTGGCCAGTCCAACCAATTTCAAAAGTGCCAAAAGTTTTTGTGGACGTCAGTCAAGACCTTGGCTATGAGTCCGGTTGGCCCTCACGGCCATTCCGACCCATTTTCAAGGTTAAAATAGCCCCGAAGCGCGCATACCCCCATTTCAACGATTTTTCGTGTGCTATAGCAAACCATTTTTTGGGTGATCCGGATCTCGACATCAAAAGTGCAAATATTTTTTGTTGACATCCGTCAAGACCTTGGATATGCATCCGGTTGTCCCTCACGGCCATTCCAAACCATTTTCAAGGTCAAAATAGCCCCGAAGCGCACATACCCCCATTTCGACGATTTTTAGTGTGCTATAGCAAACTATTTTTTGGGTGATCCGGATCCCGACGTCAAAAGTGCCAAAAGTTTTTGTGAACGTCCGTCAAGACCTTGGCTATGCATCCGGTTGGCCCTCACGGCCATTCCGACCAATTTTCAAGGTCAAAATAGCCCCCAAATGCGCATACCCCCATTTCGACAATTTTTCGTGTGCTATAGCAAACCTTTTTTTGGGTGGTCCGAATCCCGACGTCAAAAGTGCCAACATTTTTTGTGGACGTCCTTCAAGACCTTGGCTATGCATCCGGTTGGCCCTCACGGCTATTCTGACCCATTTTCAAGGTCAAAATAGCCCCGAAGCGCGCATACCACCATTTCGGCGATTTTTTGAGAATTATAGCAAACCATTTTTTGGATGATCCAGATCCCAACGTCAAAAGGGCAAAGTTTTTTTGTGGACATCCGTCAAGACCTTGGCTATGTATACGGTTGGCCCTCATGGCCATTTTGACCCATTTTCAAGGTCAAAATAGCCCTGAAGCGCGCATACCCCCATTTCGACGATTTTTCGTGTGCTATAGCAAACCATTTTTTGGGTGATCCGGATCCCGATGTCAAAAGTGCCAAAAGTTTTTGTGGACATCCGTCAAGACCTTGGCTATGCATCTGGTTGGCCCTATCGGCCATTCTCACCCATTTTCAAGGTCAAAATAGCCCCGAAGCGCGCATACCCCCATTTCGATGATTTTTCGTGTGCTATAGCAAACTATTTTTTTGGTGATCCGGATACCGACGTCAAAAGTGCCAATAATTTTTGTGGACGTCCGTCAAGACCTTGGCTATGCAGCCGGTTGGCACTCACGGTCAGTCTGACCTATTTTTAAGGTCAAACGAGCCCCGACACGTGCATACCCCCATTTTGATGATTTTCATGTGCTATAGCACACCATTTTTTTGGTGATCCGGATTCCGACGTCAAAAATGCTGAATTGTTTTGTGGACGTCCGTCAAGACGTTGTCTATGCATCGGATTGTACCTCACGGCCATTCCGACCCATTTTAAAGGTCAAACGAGTCACGAAGCGCGTATACCCCCCATTTCATCAATTTTTGTGTGCTATAGCACACCATTTTTTTGGGAGATCTAGATTCCGACGTCAAAAATGCCAAATCTTTTTGTGGACGTCCGTCAAGACCTTTGCTATGTAGTCAGTTGGCCCGCACGGCCAATCCGACCCATTTTATAGGTCATAGGAGCCCCGAAGCGTGCATACACCCCATTTCGTTGATTTTCATGTGCTATAGCACACCATTTTTTTGGACATCTGGATTCCAACGTCAAAAATGCTGAATTTATTTTGAACGTCTGTTAAAACATTGGATATACAGCCGGTTGGCCCTCACGTCCATTCTGACCCATTTTCAAGGTCAAATGAGCCTCGAAGCGCGCATAATCTCCATTTCGATGATTTTCTATGATCCGAATTCCGACGTCAAAAATGCCAAAAATTTTTTTGGACGTCCATCAACACCTTGGCTATGCATCCGGCTGGCCCTCGAGGCAAGTACGACCAATTTTCAAGGTCAAACAAGCCCCGAAGCGCGCATACCCCTCATTTCGACGATCTTCGTGTGCTATAGCACACCATTTTTTGGGTGATCCGGATTCCGATGTGAAAAATATCAAAATATTTAGTGGACGTCCGTCAAGACCTTGGCTATGCACACGGTTGGCCCTCAAGGCCAGTTCGACCAATTTTCGAGCTCAAACGAGCCCCGAAGCGCGCATATCCCCCCATTTCAACAATTTTCGTGTGCTATAGCACACCATTTTTTGGGTGATCCGGATTACGACATCAAAAATGCCAAAATTTTTTGTGGACGTCCGTCAAGACCTTGTCTATGCAGCCTATTGTCCCTCACGGCAATTCCGACCCATTTTAAAGGTCAAAAGAGTAACGAAGCGCGCATACCCCCCATTTCGTTGATTTTCGTGTGCTATAGCACACCATTTTTTTGGGTGATCCTGATTTCGACGTCAAAAATGTCAAATGTTTTTGTGGACATCCATCAAGACCTTGGCTATGCATCCGGTTGGCTCTCACGGCCAGTCCGACCCAATTTTAAGGTCAAACAAGCCCCGAAGCGTGCTTACCCCCCATTTTGATGATTTTCGTGTCTTAATGCACTCCATTTTTTTGAGATCCAGATTACAACGTCAAAAATGTTGAAATGTTTTGTGGATGTCCTCAATACCTTTTCGATGCATCTGTTGGACCTCACGGCCAGTCCGACCCATTTTCAAGGTCAAACGAGCCTCGAAACGCGCATACCCCCTATTTTGATGATTTTTGTGGCTTATTGCACACCATTTTTTTTGTGATCCGGATGTTGACGTCAAAAATACCAAATTTTTTTGTGGACGTCCGTCTAGACTTTGGATATGCAGCTGGTCGTCCCTCACGGCCAGTACGACCCATTTTCAAGGTCAAATGAGCCCCAAAACGCGCATACCCCCATTTCGACGATTTTCATGTCTTATAGCACACCATTTTTTGGGTGATCCGAATTCCGATGTCAGATATGCCAAAATTTTAATGGACGTTCGTTAAAACCTTGGATATGCATGCGGTTGGACCTCACGTCAAGTCCGATCAATTTTCAAGGTCAAACAAGCCCCGAAACGTGCATACCCCATATTTTGACAATTTTTGTGTGCAATATAGCACACCATTTTATGGGTGATACGGATTTCGACGTCAAAAATGCCAAAAGTTTTTTTGGACGTCCCTCAAGACCTTGGCTATGCATCCGGTTGGCCCTCACGGCCAGTCCGACCCATTTTCAAGGTAAACGAGCCCCTAAGCGCGCATAACCCTTTTTCAACGATTTTTGTGTGCTATAACACACCATTTTTTGGGCGATCCAGATTCTGACGTCAAAAATGCTGAACTTTTTTTTTTGACTTTCATCTAGACCTTGGCTATGCAACTGGTTGGCCCTCACGGCTTGTACGACCCATTTTCAGGTCAAAGGAGCCTCGAAGCGCGCATACCCCCCATTTCGTCGATTTTTATGTGCTATAACAAACCATTATTTTGGTGATCCGGATTTCGATGTCAAAAATGCCAATTTGTTTTGTGGACGTCCGTGAAGACCTTGGCTATGCATCCGATTGGCCCTCACAGCCAGTACGACCCATGTTCAAGGTCAAACGAGCCCCGAAATGCGCATACCCCCTATTTCGACAATTCTTTTGTGCTATATCACACCTTTTTTTTGGGTGATCCTGATTTCGACGACAAAAATGCCAATTTTTTTTGTGGACGGATAGACCTTGGCTATGCATTCGGTTGGCCCTCACGGCCAGTTCGACCCATTTTTAAGGTTAAATGATCCCCGCAGCGCGCTTACCCCCCATTTCGATGATTTTCATGTCTTATTGCGCACCATTTTTTTTGGAGATCCAGATTCCGACGTCAAAAATTTTGAAATGTTTTGTGGAAGTCAGTCAAGTCCTTACCTATGCAGCCGTTGGCCCTCACGGCTAGTACGACCTATTTTCAAGGTCAAACGAGCCACGAAATGCGCCTACCCCCCATTTCGACTATTTTTGTGTGCTATACCACACCATTTTTTTGGTGATCCAGATTCCGACGAAAAAATGCCAAAACTTTTTGTGGTCATCCATCAAGACCTTGGATATGCAGCAAGTTGTCCCTCACGGCCAGTCCGACCATTTTCAAGGTCAAACGAGCCTCGAAACGCGCATACCCCCCATTTTGATGATTTTCATGTGCTATAGCACACCATTTTTTGGGTGATTCGGATTACAACGTTAGATATGCCGAAATTTTTAATGGACGTCCGACAAAACCTTGGATATGCAGCCGGTTGGCCCTCACGGCCAGTCCCATCAACTTTAAAGGTCAAACAAGTCCCGAAGCGCGCATACCCCCCCTTTCCATGATTTTCGTGTCTTATTGCACACTATATTTTTGGAGATCAGAATTTTGAGGTCAAAAATACCAAAATGCTTTGTGGACGTCCGTCAAGACCTTGTCTATGCAGTCAGTTGGACCTAAAGGCCAATACGACCAATTTAAAAGGTCATACGATCCCCTAAGCGCGCATACACCCCATTTCATCGATTTTCATGTGCTAAAGCACACCATTTGTTTGGACATTCGGATTCCAACGTCAAAAATGCTGAATTTTTGTGAACGTCCGTCAAGACCTTGGCTATGCAGCTTGTTGGCCCTCACGGCCAGTCCGACTAATTTTCAATGTCAAACAAGCCCCGAAATGTGCATACCCTCCATTTCGACAATTTTTGTGTGCTATAGCACCCCATTTTTTTGTGTGATCCTGATTTCGACGTCAAAAATACCAATTATTTTTGTAGACGTCTGTCAAGACCTTGTCTATGCATTCGGTTTGCCCTCATGGCCATTCAGACCCATTTTTAAGGTCAAACGATCCCCGAAGTGTGCATACCCCCATTTCGACGATTTTCGTGTCTTATTGCACACCCTTTTTTGGAAATCCGGATTCCAACGTCAAAAATGCTAAAATATTTTATGGACGTCCGTCAAGACCTTGTCTATGAAGCCGTTGGCCCTCACAGCCAGTACGACCCATTTTCAAGTTCAAACGAGCCCCGAAAAGCGGATACCCCCCATTTTGACAATTTTCGTGTGCTATAGCACACCATTATTTTGGTGATCCGGATTCCAAAGTCAAAAATGCTGAAATTTTTTGTGAACGTCCGTCAAGACCTTGGATATGCAGCTGGTTTGATCTCACGGCCAGTCCGACCTATTTTCAAGGTCAAACAAGCCACGTAACGCGCATACCTCCCATTTCGATGATTTTAATGTGCTATAGCAAACCATTTTTTGGGTGATCCAAATTCCGACGTCAAAAATGCCAAAATTTTTAATGGACGTCCGTGAAGACCTTGGCTATGCAGCCGGTTGGTCCTCACGTCCAGTCCAATCAATTTTCAAGGTCAAACAAGCCCTAAAGCGCGCATAGCGCCCATTTGATGATTTTCGTGTGCTATAACACAATTTCTTTGGAGATCCGGATTCCGATGTCAAAAATGCCAAATTTTTTTGTGGACGTCCGTCAAGACATTGTCTATGCATACGTTTGGCCCTCACGGCCAGTACGACCAATTTAAAAGTCAAACAAGCCCCGAATCGCGCATACCCCTCATTTCGATGAATTTCGTGCTATAACACACCATTTTTGGGCGATCCGGATTCTTATGTCAAAAATTCCAAAAAATTTTTTGGACGTCCGTCAAGACCTTAGTTATGCAGCGGGTTGTCCTCACGGCCAGTCCAACTCATTTTCAAGGTCAAACGATCCCCGAAGCGCGCATACCCCCCATTTCGATGATTTTCGTGTGCTAAACACACCATTTTTGGGTGATCCGGATTCCGACGTCAAAAATGCCAAATGTTTTTGTGGACGTCCGTCAAGACCTTGGCTATGCAGACGGTTGGCCGTCACGGTCAGTCCGAACCATTTTCAAGGTCAAACGAGCCCTGAAGTCCGCATACCATCCATTTCGACGATTTTCGTGTGCTATAGCACACTATTTTTTGGGTGATCCAAATTACGATGTCAAAAATGTTGAAATCTTTTGTGGACGTCCGTCAAGACCTTAGTTATGCAGCCGGTTGTCCCTCTTGGCCAGTCCAACCAATTTCAAAAGTGCCAAAAGTTTTTGTGGACGTCAGTCAAGACCTTGGCTATGAGTCCGGTTGGCCCTCACGGCCATTCCGACCCATTTTCAAGGTTAAAATAGCCCCGAAGCGCGCATACCCCCATTTCAACGATTTTTCGTGTGCTATAGCAAACCATTTTTTGGGTGATCCGGATCTCGACATCAAAAGTGCAAATATTTTTTGTTGACATCCGTCAAGACCTTGGATATGCATCCGGTTGTCCCTCACGGCCATTCCAAACCATTTTCAAGGTCAAAATAGCCCCGAAGCGCACATACCCCCATTTCGACGATTTTTAGTGTGCTATAGCAAACTATTTTTTGGGTGATCCGGATCCCGACGTCAAAAGTGCCAAAAGTTTTTGTGAACGTCCGTCAAGACCTTGGCTATGCATCCGGTTGGCCCTCACGGCCATTCCGACCAATTTTCAAGGTCAAAATAGCCCCCAAATGCGCATACCCCCATTTCGACAATTTTTCGTGTGCTATAGCAAACCTTTTTTTGGGTGGTCCGAATCCCGACGTCAAAAGTGCCAACATTTTTTGTGGACGTCCTTCAAGACCTTGGCTATGCATCCGGTTGGCCCTCACGGCTATTCTGACCCATTTTCAAGGTCAAAATAGCCCCGAAGCGCGCATACCACCATTTCGGCGATTTTTGAGAGTTATAACAAACCATTTTTTGGATGATCCAGATCCCAACGTCAAAAGGGCAAAGTTTTTTTGTGGACATCCGTCAAGACCTTGGCTATGTATACGGTTGGCCCTCATGGCCATTTTGACCCATTTTCAAGGTCAAAATAGCCCTGAAGCGCGCATACCCCCATTTCGACGATTTTTCGTGTGCTATAGCAAACCATTTTTTGGGTGATCCGGATCCCGATGTCAAAAGTGCCAAAAGTTTTTGTGGACATCCGTCAAGACCTTGGCTATGCATCTGGTTGGCCCTATCGGCCATTCCGACCCATTTTCAAGGTCAAAATAGCCCCGAAGCGCGCATACCCCCATTTCGATGATTTTTCGTGTGCTATAGCAAACTATTTTTTTGGTGATCCGGATACCGACGTCAAAAGTGCCAAAATTTTTTTTGGACGTCCGTCAAGCCTTTGCCATGCATCCGGTTGGCCCTCACAGCCATTCCGACCCATGTTCTCGGTCAAAATAGCCCCGAAGCGCGCATACCCCCATTTTGACGATTTTTCGTGTGCTATAGCAAACCATTTTTTGGGTAATCCGGATCACGATGTCAAAAGTTCCAAATATTTTAGTGGACGTCCGTCAATACCTTGGCTATGCATCCGGTTGGCCCTCACGACCATTCCTACCCATTTTCCATCTCAAAATAGCCTCGAAGCGCGCATACCCCCATTTCAACGGTTTTTCGTGTGCTATAACAAACCATTTTTTGGGTGATCCGGATCCTGATTTTAAAAGTGCCAAACTTTGTTGTGGACGTCCACAAAGACCTTTTCTATGCATCCAGTTGTCCCTCACAGCCATTCCGACCCATTTTCAAGGTCAAAATTGCCCCGAAGCGCGCATACCCCCATTTCGACGATTTTTCGTGTGCTATAGCAAACCATTTTTTGGGTGATCCGGATCCCGATGTCAAAAGTGCCAATATTTTTTGTGGACGTCCTTCAAGACCTTGGATATGCATCCGGTTGTCCCTCACGGCCATTCCGACCCATTTTCAAGGTCAAAATAGCCCCGAAGCGCGCATACCCTCATTTGACGATTTTTCGTGTGCTATAGCAAATTATTTTTTGGATGATCCAGATCCCGACATCAAAAGTGCCAAAAATATTTGTGGACGTCCGAAAGACCTTGGCTATGCATCCGGTTGGCCCTCATGGCCATTCCGACCCATTTTCAAGGTCAAAATAGCCCCGAAGCGTGCATACCCCCATTTTGACGATGTTTCGTGTGCTATAGCAAACCATTTTTTGGGTGATCTGGATCCCGACGTCAAAAGTGCCAAAAGTTTTTGTGGACGTCCATCAAGACCTCGAACATACATCCGGTTGGCCCTCACGGCCATTCCGACCCATTTTCAAGGTCAAAATAGCCCCGAAGCGCACATACCCCTATTTCAACGATTTTTCGTGTGCTATAGCAATTCATTTTTTGGGTAATCCGGATCCCGATGTCAAAAGTGCCAAATATTTTAGTGGACGTTCGTCAATACCTTGTTTATGCATCCGGTTGGCCCTCATGGCCATTCCGACCCATTTTTAGTCTCAAAATAGCCCCGAAGTGCGCAAACCACAATTTCGATGATTTTTTCGTGTGCTATAACAAACCATTTTTTGGATGATCTGGATCCCGATGTCAAAAGTATCAAAACATTTTTTGGACATCCGTCAAGACCTTGGCTATGCATTCGGTTGGCCCTCATGGCCATTCCGACCCATTTTCAAGGTCAAAATAGCCCCGAAGTACGCATACCCCCATTTTGATGATTTTTCGTGTGCTATAGCAAACCATTTTTTGGGTGATCCTGATCCCGATGTCAAAAGTGCCAAAAATTTTTTGTGAACGTCCGTCAAGACTTGGCTATGAATCCGGTTGGCCCTCACGGCCATTCCGACCCATTTTAAGGTCAAAATAGCCCCGAATCGCGCATAACCCCATTTCGACTATTTTTCGTGTGCTATAGCAAACCATTTTTTGGGTGATCCGGCAAAAGTGCCATAATTTTTTGTGGACGTCCTTCAAGACCTTGGATATGCATCCGGTTGGCCCTCACGGTCATTCCGTCCCATTTTCAAGGTCAAAATAGCCCCGAAGCGCGCATACCCCCATTTCAATGATTTTTCGTGTGCTATATAAAACCATTTTTTGGGTGATCCGGATCCCGACGTCAAAAGTGCCAAATTTTTTTGTGGACGTCCGTCAAGACCTTGGATATGCATCCGGTTGGCCCTAATGGCTATTCCGCCCATTTTAAAGGTAAAAATAGCCCCAAAGCGCGCATACCCCCATTTCGATGATTTTGCGTGTGCTATAACAAACCATTTTTTGGGTGATTCGAATCCCGACGTCAAAAGTGCCAAAAATTTTTGTGGATGTCCGGACCTTGGCTATGAATCCTGTTGGCCCTCACGGCCATTCTGACCCATTTTCAAGGTCAAAACAGCCCCAAAGCGCATACCCCTATTTCGACGATTTTTCGGGTGCTATAGCAAACCATTTTTTGGGAGATCCGAATCACGACGTCAAAAGTGCCAAAAATTTTTGTGGACGTTCTTAAAAACCTTGGCTATGCATCCGGTTGGCCCTCACGGCCATTCTGACCCATTTTCAAGGTCAAAATAGCACCGAAGCGTGCATACCCCCATTTCAACAATTTTTCATGTGCTATAGCAAACCATTTTTTGGGTGATCCGGATCCCTACGTCAAAAGTGTCAAATTTTTTTGTGGACGTCCGTCAAGACCTTGGCTATGCATCCGGTTGGCCCTCACGGCCATTCAGACCCATTTTAAGTTCAAAATAGCCCCGAAGTGCTCATACCCCTTTTTCGATGATTTATTATGTGCTATAGCAAACAATTTTTTGGGTGATCCGGATCCCGATGTCAAAAGTGCAAATATTTTTTGTGGACAATCGTCAAGACCTTGGATATGCATCCGGTTGGCCCTCACGGCCATTCCGACCCGTTTTAAAGGTCAAAATAGCCCCGAAGCGCATACCCCCATTTCGATGATTTTTCGTGTCCTATAACAAACTATTTTTTGGGTGATCCGAATCCCGACGTCAAAAGTGCCAAAAGTTTTTGTGGAAGTCCGTCAAGACCTTGGCTATGCATCCGGTTGGACCTCACGGCCATTCCAACCCATTTTCAAGGTGAAAATAGCCCCGAAGCGCGCATACCCCCATTTCGATGATTTTTTGTGTGCTATAGCAAACCATTTTTTGGGTCATTCGAATCCCGACGCCAAAAGTGCCAAAGTTTTTGTGGACGTCCTTCAAGACCTTGGCTATGCATCCGGTTGGCCCTCACGGCAATTCCAACCCATTTTCAAGGTCAAAATAGCCCCGAAGCGTGCATACCCCCATTTCTACAATTTTTCGTGTTCTATAGCAAACCATTTTTTGGGTGATCCGGATCCCTACGTCAAAAGTGCCAAACTTTTTTGTGGACGTCCGTCAAGACCTTGTCTATGCATACGGTTGGCCCTCACGGCCATTCAGACCCATTTTCAAGGTCAAAATAGCCCTGAAGCGCGCATACCCCTTTTTCGACGATATTTCATGTGCTATAGCAAATCATTTATTGGGTGATCCAGATCTCGACGTCAAAAGTGCCAAAATTTTTTGTGAACGTCCGTCAAGACCTTGGTTATGCGTCTGGTTGGCTCTCATGGCCATTCCGACCCATTTCAAGGTCAAATTAGCCCCGAAGCGCGCATACCCCCATTTCGACGATTTTTAGTATGCTATAGCATACTATTTTTTGGGTGATCCGGATCCCAACGTCAAAAGTGCCAAAAAAATTTTTGACGTCCGTCAAGACCTTGGCTATGCATCCGGTTGGCCCTCACGGCCATTTCGACCAATTTTCAAGGTCAAAATAGCCTCGAAATGCGCATACCCCCATTTCGACGATTTTTCATGTGCTATAGCAAACCATTTTTTGGGTGGTCCGAATTCCGACGTCAAAAGTGCCAAAAGTTTTTGTGGACGTCCTTCAAGACCTTGGATATGCATCCGGTTGTCCCTCACGGCCATTCCGACCTATTTTCAAGGTGAAAATAGCCCCGAAGCGCGCATACCCCCAGTTCGACGATTTTTCGAGTGCTATAGCAAACCATTTTTTGGGTGATCCGGATCCCGATGTCAAAAGTGCCAAAAGTTTTTTTGGACGTCCGTCAAGACCTTGGCTATGCATCCGGTTGTCCCTATCGGCCATTCTAACCCATTTTCAAGGTCAAAATAGCCCCGAAGCGCGCATACCCCCATTTCAACGATTTTTACTGTGCTATAGCAAACTATTTTTTGGGTGATCCGGATCCCGACGTCAAAAGTGCCAAAAGTTTTTGTGGACGTCCGTCAAGACCTTGGCTATGCATTCGGTTGGCCCTCACGGCCATTCCGACCAATTTTCAAGGTCAAAATAGCCCCGAAATGCGCATACCCCCATTTCGACGATTTTTCGTGTGCTATAGCAAACTATTTTTTGGGTGGTCCGAATCCCGACGTCAAAAGTGCCAACATTTTTTGTGGACGTCCTTCAAGACCTTGGCTATGCATCCGGTTGGCCCTCACGGCCATTCCGACCCATTTTCAAGGTCAAAATAGCCCCGAAGCGCGCATACCACCATTTCAACGATTTTTCGAGAGCTATAGCAAACCATTTTTTGGGTGATCTAGATTCCGATGTCAAAAGGGCAAAAAATTTTTGTGGACGTCCGTCAAGACCTTGGCTATGTATACGATTGGCCCTCACGGCCATTCTGACCCATTTTCAAGGTCAAAATAGACCTGAAGCGTGCATACCCCCATTTCAACGATTTTTCGTGTGCTATAGAAACCATTTTTTGGGTGATCCGGATTCCGATGTCAAAAGTGCCCAAATATTTTTGTGGACGTTCTTCAAGACCTTGGCTATGCATCCGGTTGGCCCTATCAGCCATTCCGACCCATTTTCAAGGTCAAAATACCCCCAAAGCTCTCATACCCCCATTTAGACAATTTTTCGTGTGCTATAGCAAACCATTTTTTTGGTGATACGGATCCCGACGTCAAAAGTGCCAAAAATTTTTTTGGACGTCCATCAAGCCTTGGTCATGCATCCGGTTGGCCCTCACGACCATTCCGACCCATTTTCCATCTCAAAATAGCCTCGAAGCGCGCATACCCCCATTTCAACTGGTTTTCGTGTGCTATAACAAACCATTTTTTGGGTGATCCGGATCCCGATTTTAAAAGTGCCAAAAGTTTTTGTGGACATCCATCAAGACCTTTTCTATGCATCCAGTTGTCCCTCACAGCCATTCCGACCCATTTTCAAGGTCAAAATAGCCCCGAAGTGTGCATACCCCCATTTCGACGATTTTTTGTGTGCTATAGCAAACTATTTTTTGTGTGATCCGGATACTGACGTCAAAAGTGCCAATATTTTTTGTTGACATGCGTCAAGACCTTAGTTATGCATCTGGTTGTCCCTCACGGCCATTAAGACCAATTTTCAAGGTCAAAATAGCCCCGAAATGCGCATACCCCTATTTCGATGATTTTTCGTGTGATATAGCAAACTATTTTTTGGATGATCCGGATCCCGACATCAAAAGTGCCAAATATTTTTGTGGATGTCCTTCAAGACCTTGGCTATGCATCCGGTTGGCCCTCATGGCCATTCTGACCCATTTTCAAAATTAAAATAGCCCCGAAGCGTGCATACCCCCATTTCGACGATTTTTCATGTGCTATAGCAAACCATTTTTTGGGTGATCCAAATCCCGACGTCAAAAGTGCCAAATGTTTTTGTGGACGTCCGTTAAGACGTTGGCTATGTATACGGTTGGCCCTCACAGCCATTCTGACCCATTTTAAAGGTCAAAATAGCCCTGAAGTGTGCATACCCCCATTTCGATGATTTTTCATGTGATATAGCAAACCATTTTTTGGGTGATCCGGATCCCAATGTCAAAAGTGCCAAAAGTTTTTGTGGACGTCCGTCAAGACCTTGGCTATGCATCCGGTTGGCTCTATTGGCCATTCCATCCTATTTTCAAGGTCAAATAGCCCCGAAGCGCGCATACCCCCATTTCGACGATTTTTCGTGTGCTATAGCAAACCATTTTTTTGGTGATCCGGATCCCGACGTCAAAAGTGCCAAAAGTTTTTGTGGACGTCAGTCAAAACCTTGGGCATGCATCCGGTTGGCCCTCACGGCCATTACGACCCATTTTCAAGGTCAAAATAGCCCCGAAGCGCGCATACCCCCATTTCGACAATTTTTTGTGTGCTATAGCAAACCATTTTTTGGGTGATCCAGATCCCGACAACAAAAGTGCCAAAAGTTTTTGTGGACGTCCGTCAAGACCTTGGATATGCATACAGTTGTCCCTCATGGCCATCCCAACCCATTTTCAAGGTCAAAATAGCCTCGAAGCGCGCATACCCCTATTTCGATAATTTTTCGTGTGCTATAGCAAACCATTTTTTGGGTGATCCGGATCCCAACCTCAAAAGTGCCAAATTTTTTTGTGGAAGTCCGTCAAGACCTTGGCTATGCATACGGTTGGCCCTAACGGCCATTCCAATCAATTTTCAAGGTAAAAATAGCCTCGAAACGCGTATACCCCTATTTCGACGATTTTTCGTGTGCTATAGCAAACCATTTTTGGGTGATCCGAATACCAACGTAAAAAGTGCCAAAAAATCTTTTGGACGTCCCTCAAGACCTTGGCTATGCATCCGGTTGGCCCTCACGGCCATTCCGGCCCATTTTCAAGGTCAAAATAGCCCCGAAGCGCGCATACCCCCATTTCGACAATTTTTTGTATGCTATATCAAACCATTTTTTGGGTGATCCCGATCCCGACGTCAAAAGTGCCAAATTTTTTGTGGACGTCCGTCAAGACCTTGGATATGCATCCGGTTGGACCTCACGGCCATTCCTACCCATTTTCAAGGTCAAAATAGCCCCGAAGCGTGCATATCCCCATTTCAACGATTTTTCTTGTGCTATAGCTAACCATTTTTTGGGTGATCCGGATCCCGACGTCAAAAGTGCCAAAAGTTTTTGTGGACATCCGTCAAGACCTTGGCTATGCAACCGATTGTCCCTCACGGCCATTCCAACCCATATTCAAGGTGAAAATAGCCCCGAAGCGCGCATACCCCCATTTCGATGATTTTTCGTGTGCTGTAGCAAACCATTTTTTGGGTGATCCGAATCCCGACGTCAAAAGTGCCAAAAATTTTAGTAGACGTCCTTCAAGACCTTTTCTATGCATTCGGTTGGACCTCACGAATATTCCGACCAATTTTCATGGTCAAAATAGCCCCAAAGAGCGCATACCCCCATTTCGACAATTTTTTGTGTGCTATAGCAAACCATTTTTTGTGTGATTCGGATCCTGATGTAAATAGTGCCAAATATTTTTGTGGACATTCGTCAATACCTTGGATATGCATCCGGTTGGCCCTCATGGCCATTCTGACCCATTTTCAAGGTCAAAATAGCCCCGAAACGCGCATACCACCATTTTGATGATTTTTTGGGTGATCCGGATCCCGACGTCAAAAGTTCCAAAATTATTGTGGACATCCGTCAAGACCTTGGCTATGCATCCGGTTGGCCCTCACGGCCATTCCGATCTATTTTCAAGGTCAAAATAGACTCGAAGCACGCATACCCTTATTTCGATGATTTTTCGTTTGCTATAGCAAACCATTTTTTGGGTGATCCGAATCCCGACGTTAAAAGTGCCAAAAAAATTTGTGGACGTCCGTAAATACCTTGGATATGCATCCGGTTGGAACTTACGGCCATTCTGACCCATTTTTAAGGTCAAAATATCCCCGAAGCATGCATACCCCCATTTCGACGATTTTTCGTGTGCAATAGCAAATCTTTTTTTGGGTGATTCGGATACCGACTTCAAAAGTGCCAAAATATTTTTCTGGACGTCCGTCAAGACCTTGGCTATGCATTTGATTGGCCCTTAAGGCCATTCCGACCCATTTTCAAGGTCAAAATAGCCCCGAAGCGCGCCTACCCCCATTTTGACGATTTTTCGTGTGCTATAGCAAACCAATTTTTGGGTGATCCGGATCCCGATGTCAAAAGTGCCAAACAATTTTGTGGACGTCCTTCAAGACCTTGGATATGCATTCGGTTGGCCCTCACGGCCATTCCGACCCATTTTGAAGGTCAAAGTAGCCCGGAAGCACGCATACCCCCATTTCGACGATTTTTCGTGTGCTATAGCAAACTATTTTTTGGGTGATCCGTATCTCGATGTCAAAAGTGCCAAAAGTTTTTGTGGACGTCTGTCAAGACCTTGTCTATGCATCCGGTTGGCCCTCACGGCCATTACGACCCATTTTCAAGGTCAAAATGGTCCTGAAGCGCGCATACCCCCATTTCGATGATTTTTCATGTGTTATAGCAAACCATTTTTTGGGTGATCCGAATCCCTACGTCAAAAGTGCCAAATATTTTTGTGGACATTCGTAAAGACCTTGGCTATGCATCCGGTTGGCCCTCACGGCCATTCCGACCCATTTTCAAGGTCAAAGTAGCCCGGAAGCACGCATACCCCCATTTTGACGATTTTTCTTGTGCTATAGCAAACCAATTTTTGGGTGATCCGGATCCCGATGTCAAAAGTGCCAAACAATTTTGTGGACGTCCTTCAAGACCTTGGATATGCATTCGGTTGGCCCTCACGGCCATTCCGACCCATTTTGAAGGTCAAAGTAGCCCGGAAGCACGCATACCCCCATTTCGACGATTTTTCGTGTGCTATAGCAAACCATTTTTTGGGTGACCCGGATCTCGACGTCAAAAGTGCCAAAAGTTTTTGTGGACGTCTGTCAAGACCTTGGCTATGCATCCGGTTGGCCCTCACGGCCATTACGACCCATTTTGAAGGTTAAAATGGCCCTGAAGCGCGCATACCCCCATTTCAATGATTTTTCATGTGTTATAGCAAACCATTTTTTGGGTGATCCGAATCCCGACGTCAAAAGTGCCAAATATTTTTGTGGACATTCGTAAAGACCTTGGCTATGCATTCGGTTGGCCCTCACGGCCATTCCGACCCATTTTTACGATCAAAATAGCCCCGAAGCACGCATACCCCCATTTCGACGATTTTTCGTATGCTATAGCAAACTATTTTTTGGGTGATCCGTATCCCGACGTCAAAAGTGCCAAAAATTTTTGTGGATGTCCGAAAGACCTTGGCTATGCATCCGATTGGCCCTCACGGCCATTACGACACATTTTCAAGGTCAAAATAGCCCCGAAGCGTGCATACCCCCATTTCGACGATTGTTCGTGTGCTATAGCAAACCATTTTTTGGTTGTAATCCGGATCCCGACGTCAAAAGTGCAAACAAATTTTGTGGACGTCCATCAAGACCTTGACCATACATCCGGTTGGCCCTCACGGCCATTCCGACCCATTTTCAAGGTCAAAATAGCCCCAAAGCGTGCATACCCCCATTTCGACGATTTTTCGTGTGCTATATCAATTCATTTTTTGGGTAATCCGGATACCGATGTCAAAAGTGCCAAAAATTTTAGTGGACATTCTTAAAGACATTGGATATGCATCTGGTTGGCCCTCACGGCCATTCCGACCCATTTTCAAGGTCAAAATAGCCCCGAAGCGCGCATACCCCCATTTCGATGATTTTTTGTGTGCTATAGCAAACTATTTTTTGGGAGATCCGGATCCCGAAATCAAAAGTGCCAAAAATTTTGTGGACGTCCATCAAGACCTTGGCTATGCATCCGGTTGGCCCTCACGGCCTTTCCGATCTATGTTCAAGGTCAAAATAGCCCCGTAGCGCGCATTCCCCCATTTCGACGATTTTTCGTGTGTTATATAGCAAACCATTTTTTGGGTGATCCGGAACCAAATGTAAAAAGTGCTAATATTTTTTGTTGACGTCCTTCAAGACCTTGGCTATGCATACGGTTGGCTCTCACGGCCATTCCGACCCATTTTCAAGGTCAAAATAGCCCCAAAGCGCGCATACCCCCATTTCGACGATTTTTCGTGTGCTATAGCAAACCATTTTTTGGGTGATCCGGATCCCGACGTCAAAAGTGCCAAATGTTTTTGTGGACGTCCGTCAAGACCTTGGCTATGCATCCGGTTGGCCCTCACGGCCAATCCAATCCATTTTCATGGTAAAAATAGCCTCGAAACACGTATACCCCCATTTCGACAATTTTTCGTGTGCTATGAGAAACTATTTTTTGGTTGATCCGAATCCCGACGTCAAAAGTGCCAAAAAATCTTGTGGACGTCCGTAAAGACCTTGGATATGCATCCAATTGGAACTCACGGCCATTCTAACCCATTTTCAAGGTCAAAATATCCCCGAAGCGCATACCCCCGTTTCGACGATTTTTCGTGTGCAATAGCCAATCATTTTTTGGGTGATTCGGATACCAACTTCAAAAGTGCCAAAATATTTTTGTGGACGTCCCTCTAGACTTTTTCTATGCATCCTATTGGCCCTCACGGCCATTCTGACCCATTTTCAAGGTCAAAATTGCCTCGAAGCGCGCATACCCCTATTTCGATGATTTTTCGTGTGCTATAGCAAACCATTTTTTGGGTGATCCAGATCCCGATGTCAAAAGTGCCAAAAATTTTGTGGACGTCCGTCAATACCTTGTCTATGCATCCGGTTGGCCCTCACGGCCATTTCGACCCATTTTTAATGTCAAAACAGCCCAGAAGCGCGCATACACCAATTTCGATGATTTTTCGTGTGTTATAGCAAACCATTTTTTGGGTGATCCGGATCTCGATGTCAAAAGTGCCAAAAATTTTTGTGGACGTCTGTCAAGACCTTGTCTATGCATCCGGTTGGCCCTCACGGCCATTCCGTCCCATTTTCAAGGTCAAAATGGCCCTGAAGCGCGCATACCCCCATTTCGATGATTTTTCATGTGTTATAGCAAACCATATTTTGGGTGATCCGGATCTCGACGTCAAAAGTGCCAAAATTTTTGTGGGTGTCCGTCAAGACATTGTCTGTGCATCCAGTTGGCCCTCACGGACATTCCGACACATTTCTAGGTAAAAATAGCCCCGAAGAAAGCATACCCCCATTTCAATGATTTTTCCTCTACTATAGCAAACCATTTTTTGGTGATCCATATCCCGACGTCAAAAGTGCCAAAAAAATTTGTGGACGTCCGTCAACACCTTCTCTATGAATTCGGTTTGCCCTCAGGGCCATTCCGACCCATTTTCAAGGTCAAAATAGCCCCGAAGTGCGCATACCCACATTTCGGTAAGTGTTTGTGTGCTATAGCAAACTATTTTTTGGGTGATCCGGATCCTGACGTCAAAAGTTCCAAAATTTATTGTGGACGTCCGTCTAGACTTTGGATATGCATCCGGTTGGCCCTCACAGCCATTCCAACCCATTTTCAAGGTCAAAATAGCCCCGAAGCGCGCATACCCCCATTTCAACAATTTTTCGTGTGCTATAGTAAACCATTTTTAAGTGATCCGGATCCAGATGTCAAAAGTGCCAAAATTTTTTGTAGACGTCCATCAAGACCTTGGCTATGCATCCGGTTGGCCCTCACGGCCATTCCGACCCATTTTAAAGGTCAAAATAGCCCCGAAGCGCATACCCCCATTCTGATGATTTTTCGTGTGCTATAGCAAACCATTTTTTGGGTGATCCGGATCCCGAAGTTAAAAGTGCCAAAAAATTTTGTGGACGTCCGTCAAGACCTTGGCTATGCATCCGGTTGGCCCTCACGGCCATTCCGATCCATGTTCAAGGTCAAAATAGCCCCGAAGCGCACATACCTCTATTTTGACGATTTTTCGTGTGTTATATAGCAAACCATTTTTTTGGTGATCCGGATCCAGACGTCAAAAGTGTCAAAATATTTTGTGGACGTCCGTCAAGACCTTGGCTATGCATACAATTGGCCCTCACGGCCATTCCGATCCATTTTCAAGGTCAAAATAGCCTCGAAGCGCGCATACCCCCATTTCGACGATTTTTCGTGTGCTATAGCAAACCATTTTTTGGGTGATCTGAATCCCGACGTCAAAAGTGCCAAATAATTTTGTGGACGTCCGTCAAGACCTTGGCTATGCATCCGATTGGACCTCACGGCCATTCCGACCCATTTTGAAGGTCAAAATAGCCCCGAAGCGCGTATACCCCCATTTCGACGATTTTTCGTGTGCTATAGCAAACCATTTTTTGGGTGATCCGTATCCTGAAGTCAAAAGTGCCAAAAGTTTTTGTGGACGTCCGTCAATACCTTGGCTATGCATCCGGTTGGCCCTCACGGCCATTCCGACCCATTTTCTAGGTCAAAATAGCCCCGAAGCGCGCATATCCCCATTTCGATAATTTTTTGTGTGCTATAACAAACCATTTTTTGGGTGATTCGGATCCCGACGTCAAAAGTGCTAAAATTTTAATGGACGTCCTTCAAGACCTTGGCTATGCATCCGGTTGGCCCTCACGGCCATTCCGACCTATTTTCTAGGTCAAAATAGCCCCGAAGCGTGCATACCCCCATTTCTACAATTTTTCGTGTTCTATAGCAAGCCATTTTTTGGGTGATCCGAATCCCGACGTCAAAATTGCTGAAAAATTTTGTGGACGTCCGTCAAGACCTTGGCTATGCATCCGATTGGTCCTCACGGCCTTCCGACCCATTTTCAAGGTAAAAATAGCCCCAAAGCGCGCATACCCCTATTTCGACGATTTTTCGTGTGCTATATCAAACCATTTTTTGGGTGATCCGGATCCCGACGTCAAAAGTGCCAAAATTTTTGTGGACGTCCGTCAAGACCTTGGTTATGCATCAGGTTGGCCCTCACATCCATTCCGACCCATTTTCAAGGTCAAAATATCTCCGAAGCATGCATACCCCCATTTCGATGATTTTTCGTGTGCTATAGCAAACCATATTTTAGGTGACTCGGCAAAAGTGCCAAAAAATTTTGTGGACGTCCGTCAGGACCTTGGCTATGCATATGGTTGTCCCTCATGGCCATTCCAACCCATTTTCAAGGTCAAAATAGCTCCGAAGCGAGCATACCCTTATTTCAATGATTTTTCGTGTGTTATAGCAAACCATTTTTTGGGTGATCCGGATCCCGATGTCAAAAGAGCCAAAAATTTTTGTGGTCGTCCGTCAAGACCTTGGATATACATACGGTTGGCCCTCACGGCCATTCAGACATATTTTCAAGGTCAAAATATCCCCGAAGCGCGTGTACCCCCATTTCGATGATTTTTCGTGTGCTATAGCAAACTATTTTTTGGGTGATCCGAATCCCGACATCAAAAGTGCCAACATTTTTTTGGACGTCTTTTAAGACCTTGGCTATGCATCCGGTTGGCCCTCACGGCCATTCTGACCCATTTTCAAGGTCAAAATAGCCCCGTAGCGCGCATACCGCCATTTTGACGATTTTTTGTGTGCTATACCAAACCATTTTTCGGGTGATCCGGATCCCGACGCCAAAAGTGCCAAAAATTTTTGTGGACGTCCGTCAAAACCTTTGCTATGCATCCGGTTTTCCCTCACGTCCATTCCGATCCATGTTCAAGGTCAAAATAGCCCCGAAGTGCGCATACCTTTATTTTGACGATTTTTCGTGTGTTATATAGCAAACCATTTTTTTGGTGATCCGGATCCAGACGTCAAAAGTGTCAAAATATTTTGTGGACGTCCGTCAAGACCTTGGCTATGCATTCAATTGGCCCTCACGGCCATTCCGATCCATTTTCAAGGTCAAAATAGCCTCGAAGCGCGCATACCCCCATTTCGTCGATTTTTTGTGTGCTATAGCAAACCATTTTTTGGGTGATCTGAATCCCGACGTCAAAAGTGCCAAATAATTTTGTGGACGTTCGTCAAGACCTTGGCTATGCATCCGATTGGACCTCACGGCCATTCCTACCTATTTTGAAGGTCAAAATAGCCCCGAAGCGCGTATACCCCCATTTCGACGATTTTTCGTGTGCTATAGCAAACCATTCTTTGGGTGATCTGTATCCTGAAGTCAAAAGTGCCAAAAGTTTTTGTGGACGTCCGTCAATACCTTGGCTATGCATCCGGTTGGCCCTCACGGCTATTCCGACCCATTTTCTAGGTCAAAATAGCCCCGAAGCGCGCATACCCCCATTTCGATAATTTTTCGTGTGCTATAACAAACCATTTTTTGGGTGATTCGGATCCCGACGTCAAAGTGCTAAAATTTTAATGGACGTCCTTCAAGACCTTGGCTATGCATCCGGTTGGCCCTCACGGCCATTCCAATCCATATTCAAGGTCAAAATAGCCTCGAAGCGCGCATACCCCCATTTCGATGATATTTCGTGTGCTATAGCAAGCCATTTTTTGGGTGATCCGAATACCGACGTCAAAAGTGCTTAAAAATTTTGTGGACGTCCGTCAAGACCTTGGCTATGCATCCGGTTGGCCCTCACGGCCTTCCGACCCATTTTCAAGGTAAAAATAGCCCCAAAGCGCGCATACCCCTATTTCGACGATTTTTTGTGTGCTATATCAAACCATTTTTTGGGTGATCCGGATCCCGACGTCAAAAGTGCCAAAATTTTTGTGGACGTCCGTCAAGACCTTGGTTATGCATCAGGTTGGCCCTCACATCCATTCCGACCCATTTTCAAGGTCAAAATATCCCCGAAGCATGCATACCCCCATTTCGATGATTTTTCGTGTGCTATAGCAAACCATATTTTAGGTGACTCGGCAAAAGTGCCAAAAAATTTTGTGGACGTCCGTCAGGACCTTGGCTATGCATATGGTTGTCCCTCACGGCCATTCCAACCCATTTTCAAGGTCAAAATAGCTCCGAAGCGAGCATACCCCCATTTCGACGATTTTTCGTGTGTTATAGCAAACCATTTTTTGGGTGATCCGGATCCCGATGTCAAAAGTGCCAAATTTTTTTGTGGTCGTCCGTCAAGACCTTGGATATACATACGGTTGGCCCTCACGGCCATTCAGACATATTTTCTAGGTCAAAATATCCCCGAAGCGCGCGTACCCCCATTTCGATGATTTTTCGTGTGCTAGAGCAAACTATTTTTTGGGTGATCCGAATCCCGACATCAAAAGTCCCAACATTTTTTTGGACGTCTTTTAAGACCTTGGCTATGCATCCGATTGGCCCTCACGGCCATTCTGACCCATTTTCAAGGTCAAAATAGCCCCGTAGCGCGCATACCGCCATTTTGACGATTTTTCGTGTGCTATACCAAACCATTTTTTGGGTGATCCGGATCCCGACGGCAAAAGTGCCAAAAATTTTTGTGGACGTCCGTCGAGACCTTGGCTATGCATCCGGTTTTCCCTCACGTCCATTCCGACCTATTTTCAAGTTCAAAATAGCCCCGAAGCGCGCATACCCCTATTTCGATGATTTTTGGTGTGCTATAGCAAACCATTTTTTGGCTTATCCGAATCCCGACGTCAAAAGTGCCAAAAGTTTTGTGAACGTCCGTCAAGACTTTGTCTATGCATCCGGTTGGCCCTCACAGCCATTCCAACACATTTTCAAGGTCAAAATAGCCCCGAAGCGCGCATACCCCCATTTCAATGATTTTTCGTGTAGCAAGCCATTTTTTGGGTGATCTGAATCCCGACGTCAAAAGTGCCAAAAGTTTTTTTGGACGTCCGTCAAGACCTTGGATATGCATCTGGTTGGCACTCACGGCCATTCCGACCCATTTTCAAGGTCAAAATAGCCCGGAAGTGAGCATACCCCCATTTTGACGATTTTTCGTGTGCTATAGCAAACCATTTTTTGGGTGATCCGGATCCCGACGTCAAAAGTGCCAAAAATTTTTGTGGACGTCCGTCAAGACCTTGGCTATGCATCCGGTTCGCCCTCACGGACATTCCAACCCATTTTCTAGGTCAAAATAGCCCCGAAGTAAGCATACCCCCATTTCGATGATTTTTCGTGTGCTATAGCAAACCATTTTTTGGGTGATCCGAATCCCGTGTCAAAAGTGCCAAAAATTTTTGTGGACGTCCATCAGACCTTGGATATGCATCCGGTTGGCCCTCACGGCCATTCCGACCCATTTTCAAGGTCAATATAGCCCCGAAGCGTGCATACCCCCATTTCAATGATTTTTTGTGTGCTATAGCAAACCATTTTTTGGGTGATCCGGATCCCAACGTCAAAAGTGCCAAAATTTTTTGTGGATGTCCATCAAGACCTTGGCTATGCATCCGGTTGGCCCTCACGGCCATTCTGACCCATTTTCAAGGTCAAAATAGCCCCGAAGCGCGCATACCCCCATTTCAATGATTTTTCGTGTGCTATCGAACCATTTTTTGGGTGATCCGAATCCCGACATCAAAAGTGCCAACATTTTTTGTGGACGTCCGTCAAGACCTTTGCTATGCATCCGGTTGGCCCTCACGGACATTTCGACCCATTTTCAAGGTCAAAATAGCCCCAAAGCGCGCATACCCCCATTTCGACGATTTTTTGGGTGCTATAGCAAACCATTTTTTGGGTGATCCGAATCCCGATGTCAAAAGTGCCAAAAAATTTTGTGGACGTCCTTCAAGACCTTAGATACGCATCTTGTTTGCCCTAACGGCCATTCCGACCCATTTTCAAGGTCAAAATAGCCCTGAAGCGCGTATACCCCCATTTCGACGATTTTTCGTGTGCTAATAGCAAACCATTTTTTGGGTGATCCGGATCACGATGTCAAAAGTGCCAAAATATTTTGTGGACGTCCGTCAGGACCTTGGCCATGCATCCGGTTGGCCCTCACAGCCATTCCGACCCATTTTCAAGGTCAAAATAGCCCTGAAGCGCGCATACCCCCATTTTAGACGATTTTTTGTGTGGTTTAGCAAACCTTTTTTTGGGTGATCCGGTTCCCAATGTCAAAAGTCCCAAAACATTTTGTGGACGTCCCTCAAGACCTTGGATATGCATCCCGTTGACCCTCAGGGCCATTCCGAACCATTTTCACTGTCAAAATAGCCCCGAAGCGTGCATATCCCCATTTCGACGATTTTTCGTGTGCTATAACCAAACCATTTTTTGGGTAATCCGGATTCCGACGTCAAAAGTGCCAAAAGTTTTTGTGGACGTCCGTCAAGACCTTGGCTATGCATCCGGTTGGCCCTCACGGCCATTCCGACCCATTTTTAAGGTCAAAATAGCCCCGAAGCGTGCATACCCCCATTTTGATAATTTTTCGTGTGCTAATAGCAAACCATTTTTTGGGTGATCCGGATCCTGATGTCAAAAGTACCAAAAGTTTTTTTGGACGTCCATCAAGACCTTGGCTATACATCCGGTTGGCCCTCACGGACATTCCGACCCATTTTCAAGGTCAAAATAACCCCGAAGCGCGCATACCCCCATTTTGATGATTTTTTGTGTGCTATAGCAAACCATTTTTTGGGTGATCCGAATCCCGACGTCAAAAGTGCTTAAAAATATTTTTGGATGTTCGTCAAGACCTTGCTTATGCATCCGGTTGGCCCTCACGGCCCTTCCGACCCATTTTCAAGGTCAAAATAGCCCCAAAGCGCGCATACCCCCATTTCGATGATTTTTCGTGTGCTATAGCAAACCATTTTTTGGGTGATCCGAATCCCGACGTCAAAAGTACCAAATTTTTTGTGGACGTCCGTCAAGATCTTGGCTATGCATCCGGTTGGCCCTCACATCCATTCCGACCCATTTTCAAGGTCAAAATATCCCCGAAGCGTGCATACCCCCATTTCGATGATTTTTCGTGTGCTATAGCAAACCATTTTTTAGGTGACTCGGCAAAAGTGCCAAAATTTTTGTGGACGTCCGTCAGGACCTTGTCTATGCATCTGGTTGTCCCTCACGGCCATTCCGACCCATTTTCAAGGTCAAAATAGCCCCGAAGCGCGCATACCCCATTTTTGACGATTTTTCGTGTGCTATAGCAAACCATTTTTTGGGTGATCCGGATCCCGACGTCAAAAGTGCCAAATATTTTTGTGGATGTCCGTCAAGACCTTGGATATGCATTCGGTTGGCCCTCACGGCCATTCTGACCCATTTTCAAGGTCAAAATAGCCCCGAAGCGTGCATACCCCCATTTCGACGATTTTTAGTGTGCTATAGCAACCCATTTTTTGGGTGATCCGGATCCCGACGTCAAAAGTGCCAAACGTTTTTGTGGACGTCCGTCAAGACCTTGGCTATTCATCCGATTTGCACTCACGGCCATTCCAACCCATTTTCAAGGTCAAAATAGCCCCGAAGCGCGCATACCCCATTTCAATGATTTTTCGTGTGCTAGCAAACCATTTTTTGGGTGATTCGAATCCCGATATCAAAAGTGCCAACATTTCTTGTGGACGTCCGTCAAGACCTTTGATATGCATCCGGTTGGCCCTCACGGACATTTCGACCCATTTTCAAGGTCAAAATAGCCCCAAAGCGCGCATACCCCCATTTCGACGATTTTTTGTGTGCTATAGCAAACCATTTATTGGGTGATTTGGTTTTCGATGTCAACAGTGCCAAAGTTTTTTGTGGACGTCCGTCAAGACCTTGGCTATGCATCCGGTTGGCCCTCACGGTCATTCCGACCCATTTTCAAGGTCAAAATAGCCTCGAAACGCGCATACCCTCATTTCGACGATTTTTCGTGTGCTATAGCAAACGATTTTTTGGGTGATCTGAATCCCGATGTCAAAAGTGCCAAATATTTTTGTGGACGTCCGTCAAGACCTTAGATATGCATCCAGTTGGCCCTAACGGCCATTCCGACCCATTTTCAAGGTCAAAATAGCCCTGAAGCGCGCACACCCCCGTTTCAACGATTTTTCGTGTGCTATTAGCAAACCATTTTTTGGGTGATCCGGATCGCGACGTCAAAAGTGCCAAAAATTTTTGTGGACGTCCGTTAGGACCTTGGCCAGGCATCCGGTTGGCCCTCACGGCCATTCCGACCCATTTTCAAGGTCAAAATAGCCCTGAAGCGCGCATACCCTCATTTCGATGATTTTTTGTGTGCTATAGCAAACCTTTTTTTGGGTGATCCGGTTCCCAATGTCAAAAGTCCCAAAACATTTTGTGGACGTCCGTCAAGACCTTGGAAATGCATCTGGTTGACCCTCACGGCCATTCCGAACCATTTTCATTGTCAAAATAACCCCGTAGCGCGCATACCCTCATTTCGACGATTTTTCGTGTGTTATAACCAAACCATTTTTTGGGTAATCCGGATTCCGATGTCAAAAGTGCCAAAAGTTTTTGTGAACGTCCTTCAAGACCTTGGCTATGCATCCGGTTGGCCCTCACGGCCATTCTGACCCATTTTCTAGGTCAAAATAGCCCTGAAGAGCGCATACCCCCATTTCCACGATTTTTCGTGTGCTATAGCAAACCATTTTTTGGGTGATCCGGATCCCGACGTCAAAAGTGCCAAACCTTTTTGTGGACGTCCGTCAAGACCTTGGCTATGCATCCGGTTGGCCCTCACGGCCATTCCGACCCATTTTCAAGGTCAAAATAGCCCCGAAGCGCGCATACCCCCATTTCGACGATATTTAGTGTGCTATAGCAAACCAATTTTTTGGGTGATCCGGATCCCGATGTCAAAAGTGCCAATATTTTTTGTGGATGTCCGTCAAGACTTTGGCTATGCATCCGGTTGGCCCTCACGGCCATTCCGACCCATTTTCAAGGTCAAAATAGCCCCGAAGTGCGCATACCCCCATTTCGATGATTGTTTGTGTGCTAGCAAACCATTTTTTGGGTGATCCGAATCCCGACATCAAAAGTGCCAACATTTTTTGTGGACGTCCGTCAAGAGCTTTTCTATGCATCCGGTTGGCCCTCACGGACATTCCAACCAATTTTCAAGGTCAAAATAGCCTCAAAGCGCGCATACCCCCATTTCGACAATTTTTCGTGTGCTATAGCAAACCATTTTTTGGATGATTTGGATACCGATGTCAACAATGCCAAAGTTTTTTGTGGACGCCCGTCAAGACCTTGGCTATGCATCTGGTTGGCCCTCACGGTCATTCCGACCCATTTTCAAGGTCAAAATAGCCCCGAAATGCGCATACCCCCTTTCGACGATTTTTCGTGTGCTATAGCAAACCATTTTTTGGGTGATCCGAATCCCGACGTCAAAAGTGCCAAAAAATTTTGTGGACGTCCGTCAAGACCTTGGATATGCATCCGGTTCGCCCTCACGGCCATTCCGACCCATATTTAAGGTCAAAATACACCCGAAGCGCATACCCCCATTTTAATGTCAAAATAGCCCCGAAACACGCATACCCCCATTTCGACGATTTTTTGTGTGCTATAGCAAACCATTTTTGGGGTGATCCGAATCCCGACGTCAAAAGTGCCAAAATATTTTGTGGACGTCCCTCAAGACCTTGGATATGTATCTGGTTCACCCTCACGGCCATTCCGACCCATTTTTAAGGTCAAAATATCCCCGAAGCGCGCATACCCCCATTTCAATGATTTTTCGTGTGCTAATAGCAGACCATTTTTTGGGTGATCCGAATCTCGACGTCAAAAGTGCCAAAAGTTTTTTTGGACGTCCGTCAAGACCTTGGCTATGCATCCGGTTGGCCCTCACGGCCGTTCCGACCCATTTTCAAGGTCAAAATAGCCCCGAAGCGCGCATACCCCCATTTCGACGATTTTTCGTGTGCTATAGAAAACCATTTTTTGGGTGATCCGGATCCCAATGTCAAAAGTGCCAACAATTTTTGTGGACGTCCGTCAAGACCTTGTCTATGCATCCGGTTGGCCCTCACGGACATTCCGACCCATTTTCTAGGTCAAAATAGCCCCAAAGCAAGCATACCCCCATTTCGACGATTTTTCGTGTATTATAGCAAACCATTTTTTGGGTGATCCGGATCCCGTTGTCAAAAGTGCCAAAAAATTTTTTGGACGGCCGTCAGACCATGGCTATGCATACGGTTGGCCCTCACGGCCATTCTGACCCATTGTAAAGGTTAAAATAGCCCCGAAGCGTGCATACCCCCATTTCGATGATTTTTCGTGTGCTATAGCAAACCATTTTTTGGGTGATCCGGATCCCGACGTCAAAAGTACTAAAACTTTTTGTGGACGTCTTTCAATACCTTGGCTATGCATCCGGTTGAACCTCACAGCCATTCTGACCTATTTTCAAGGTTAAAATAGCCCCGAAGCGCGCATACCCCCATTTCGATGATTTTTCGTGTGCTATAGCAAACCATTTTTTGGGTGATCTGAATCCCGACATCAAAAGTACCAACATTTTTTGTGGACGTCAGTCAAGACCTTTGCTATGCATCCGGTTGGCCCTCATCGACATTTCGACCCATTTTCAAGGTCAAAATAGCCTAGATGCGCGTAAACCCCCATTTCGATGATTTTTCGTGTGCTATAGCAAACCACTTTTTGGGTGATCCGAATCCCGATGTCAAAAGTGCCAAAAATTTTTGTGGACGTCCGTCAAGACATTAGTTATGCATCTGGTTGGCCCTCACGGCCATTTTGACTCATTTTCTAGGTCAAAATACCCCAAAGCGCGCATACCCCCATTTCGACGATTTTTTGTGTGCTATAGCAAACCATTTTTTGGGTGACCCGAATCCCGACATCAAAAGTGCCATCATTTTTTGTGGACGTCCGTCAAGACCTTTGCTATGCATCCGGTTAGCCCTCACGGACATTTCGACCCATATTCAAGGTCAAAATAGCCCGAAAGCGCGCATACCGCCATTTCGACGATTTTTCGTGTGCTATAGCATACCATTTTTTGGGTGATCCGAATCCCGACGTCAAAAGTACCCAAATTATTTGTGGACGTTCGTCAAGACCTTGGCTATGCATCTAGTTGGCCCTCACGGCCATTCTGACCCATTTTCTAGGTCAAAATAGCCCCGAAGAGCGCATACCCCCTTTTCGACGATTTTTCGTGTGCTATAGCAAACCATTTTTTGGGTGATCCGGATCCCGACATCAAAAGTGCAAAAATTTATTGTGGACGTCCATCAAGACCTTGGCTATGCATTCGGTTGGCCCTCACGGCCATTCTGACCCATTTTCAAGGTCAAAATAGCCCCGAAGCGCGCATACCCCCATTTCAATGATTTTTCGTGTGCTATAGCTAGCCATTTTTTGGGTGATCCGAATCCCGACGTCAAAAGTGCCAAAAGTTTTTTTGGACGTCCGTCAAGACCTTGGCTATGCATTCGGTTGGCCCTCACGGCAATTCCGTCTCGTTTTCAAGGTCAAAATAGCCCCGAAGCGCGCATACCCCCATTTTGACGATTTTTTGTGTGCTATGGCAAACCATTTTTTGGGTGATCCGGATCCCGACGTCAAAAGTGCCAAAAATTTTTGTGGATGTCCTTCAAGACCATGGATATGCATTCGGTTGGCCCTCACGGCCATTCTGACCCATTTTCAAAGTCAAAATAGCCCCGAAGCGCGCATACCCCCATTTCAACGATTTTTAGTGTGCTATAGCAAACCATTTTTTGGGTGATCCGAATCCCGACGTCAAAAGTGCCAAAAAATTTTGTGGACGTCCGTCAAGACCTTGGCTATTCATCCGGTTGGCACTCACGGCCATTCCAACCCATTTTCAAGGTCAAAATAGCCCCAAAGCGCGCATACCCCATTTCAATGATTTTTCGTGTGCTAGCAAACCATTTTTTGGGTGATCCGAATCCCGACATCAAAAGTGCCAACATTTTTTGTGGACGTCCGTTAAGACCTTTTCTATGCATCCGGTTGGCCGTCACGGATATTTCGACCCATTTTCAAGGTCAAAATAGCCCCAAAGCACGCATACCCCCATTTCGATGATTTTTTGTGTGCTTTAGCAAACCATTTATTGGGTGATTTGGTTTTCGATGTCAACAGTGCCAAAGTTTTTTGTGGACGTCCGTCAAGACCTTGGCTATGCATCCGGTTGGCCATCACGGTCATTCCGACCTATTTTCAAGGTCAAAATAGCCCTGAAGCGCGCATACCCCCATTTCGATGATTTTTTGTGTGCTATAGCAAACCTTTTTTTGGGTGATCCGGTTCCCAATGTCAAAAGTCCCAAAACATTTTGTGGACGTCTGTCAAGACCTTGGAAATGCATCTGGTTGACCCTCACGGCCATTCCGAACCATTTTCATTGTCAAAATAACCCCGCAGCGCGCATACCCCCATTTCGATGATTTTTCGTGTGTTATAACCAAACCATTTTTTGGGTAATCCGTATTCCGATGTCAAAAGTGCCAAAAGTTTTTGTGAACGTCCTTCAAGACCTTGGCTATGCATCCGGTTGGCCCTGACGGCCATTCTGACCCATTTTCTAGGTCAAAATAGCCCGGAAGAGCGCATACCTCCATTTCCACAATTTTTCGTGTGCTATAGCAAACCATTTTTTGGGTGATTCAGATACCGACGTCAAAAGTGCCAAAAAATTTTGTGGACGTCCGTCAAGACCTTGGCTATGCATCCGGTTGGCCCTCACGGCCATTCCAACCCATTTTCAAGGTCAAAATAGCCCTGAAGCGCGCATACCCCCATTTCGACGATATTTAGTGTGCTATAGTAAACCAATTTTTTGGGTGATCCGGATCCCGATGTCAAAAGTGCCAATATTTTTTGTGGACATCCGTCAAGAACATGGCTATTCATCCGGTTGGCCCTCACGGCCATTCCGACCCATTTTCAAGGTCAAAATAGCCCCGAAGCGCGCATACCCCCATTTCAATGATTTTTTGTGTGCTAGCAAACCATTTTTTGGGTGATCCGAATCCCGACATCAAAAGTGCCAACATTTTTTGTGGATGTCCGTCAAGATCTTCTATGCATCCGGTTGGCCCTCACGGACATTCCGACCCATTTTCAAGGTCAAAATAGCCTCAAAGCGCGCATACCCCCATTTCGACAATTTTTCGTGTGCTATAGCAAACCATTTTTTGGATGATTCGGATCCCGATGTCAACAGTGCCAAAGTTTTTTGTGGACGTCTGTCAAGACCTTGGCTATGCATCCGGTTGTCCCTCACGGTCATTCTGACCCATTTTCAAGGTCAAAATAGCCCCGAAATGCGCATACCCCCATTTCGACGATTTTTCGTGTGCTATAGCAAACCATTTTTTGGGTGATCCGAATCCCTACGTCAAAAGTGCCAAAAAATTTTGTGGACGTCCATCAAGACCTTGGATATGCATCCGGTTCGCCCTCACGGCCATTCCGACCCATTTTTAAGGTCAAAATACACCCGAAGCGCATACCCCCATTTCAATGTCAAAATAGCCCCGAAACACGCATACCCCCATTTCGACGATTTTTCGTGTGCTATAGCAAACCATTTTTGGGGTGATCCGAATCCCGACGTCAAAAGTGCCAAAAAATTTTGTGGACGTCCCTCAAGACCTTGGATATGCATCTGGTTCACCCTCACGGCCATTCCGACCCATTTTTAAGGTCAAAATAGCCCCGAAGCGCACATACCCCCATTTCAATGATTTTTTGTGTGCTAATAGCAAACCATTTTTTGGGTGATCCGAATCTCGAAGTCAAAAGTGCCAAAAGTTTTTTTGGACGTCCGTCAAGACCTTGGCTATGCATCCGGTTGGCCCTCACGGCCGTTCCGACCCATTTTCAAGGTCAAATTATCCCCGAAGCGCGCATACCCCCATTTTGATGATTTTTTGTGTGCTATAGAAAACCATTTTTTGGGTGATCCGGATCCCGATGTCAAAAGTGCCAAAAAATTTTGTGGACGTCCGTCAAGACCTTGTCTATGCATCCGGTTGGCCCTCACGGACATTCCGACCAATTTTCAAGGTCAAAATAGCCCCAAAGCGCACATATGTCACAACCCAAAAGCATACCCTAGAAGTTAGGATACAATCTTAGATTGTAATCGGCGTCGTCGACCTCTCGGAGGTCTAAGACAAGCCTCTCATATCATTCATTGCATTGGCATAGTAAATTTAGCGGAAAATTTAAAACTTTTCATAGCACATCATATGCTAGAAACATCCCATCATATATATATAAAACATAAGTCATAATACATATTTCGACTCTAAGTCTCTTTGCCATCTTAGACTTAATAACTTTAGAATACATTAGGGACACGGCCCATACGACTTGTTACATAACTATACAATATTTAAAGACTTTACATTAAAGACATTAGTAGGACATCCTTGAACTTAAGGATTCCTTTCCTTGAGCTTGGGAAATCACCTATCAAGCTCCTCAATCATAGACCTCCTTTAAGCATTCCATAACCTACACTTTGTGTAAAAAGTAAAGAAGAATGGGATTAGCACAAGAATGTACTAAGTATGGCAACCATGCAAAAACATGCATTTAAAAGGGACATTTCCTTTGAAATCATACTTCATACCATTTTGAGTAAATCATCATAAAACCTTTATCAATAGCATTTATATCATCCACATACTTCATAGAAACACAATCAAAGGCCAAACATCATAGAAACGCACATATAGAATTTAAGCACAAATAGAGGTCACTTTACAGTGAACTCATCCCTCTTAACATTTAACTCTTTTCTCAAATCATTTGCCTACTAAGTGATCCTTTAGGGATACTTGGTGCAATGCATCACCTTAGGAACACAAGAGAATACCATACATAGCATCTATATAAGACAACACATGCCAATATAGTACAATATAAACATAGTCAAACCAAGACTACAATATCATACATAAAGGACACAAACATAACCCTATCTATTAAGGTACCCTTCCTAAGACTTCCTAAGGATTCACTTGTGCAATGTCTAGATGGGTTCATTACTTCCACCTATCCTAAGTAACTTACCTTAAGTCCTCCTAGTTAGGATCCTATTCAATTACTTCCATTGTCCATTTTACCTTTAGGGAAAACAATAACCTTAACCGACATAGACCATGGGTGCTAATCATGGAATCCAGTGTCATAAAACCTTACACCGATGAAAGGTGGTCTATCGGCCAAAGTAGAACCGAAAATGACATAGCTATCTATGTGGAAATCCACTAGCTAGTATCCCATGGTGGCAACATAGTTTATGGAACTTGGGGAATTCATGGAAATATCAACTCTACACCCTATGTTGGGTCATGAGGCTATCCACCCCGTGAGGACCGTAATGAACCCTACCTTTCTTATGTAAGAAAGTGTCACCCCTCACATGAGGACCGTAGTGAACCCTACCTCTCCTATGTTGGAAAGTGTCACTCCCTCATCTACAAGTTCACTCGGTGCTAGGCTAACTTCCCTTTATTGAAAAGCCTTTATTACGTTTATTTATAAAACATAAGCTTAGAATATTCATCATTCATATGCTTATAGCATATTCAAGCACCTATCTAGATTTGGAGTATTCTAGGGCACCCCTAACAAGGCCCCTCTCACTAACTAGATCATCCATGTGTGTGAGTGTATACTTAGATGTGAGCAAACCTTTCACATAACACATAAGGTCACACATGTTCATATATCAGTGCATAAGTCTATAGGCATAACTATATGAGCAATACTTTCATATAAACCTACTAAGACACTATACGCATTCATACTTCATTATATCATATTCATAAAATATTCATATAATCATCCTTCATATGCATAAGAACCAAACCTAGGAACTATCCTATCAAGATACACATGTTCAATGCATAGACAAGGTCCCATACCCTTGCCCATACTAGTACACCTATCAAGTCATTCATAAACATCACCTTAATATGCATAGTAGTAGACACTAGTGAATATGAGAACTACCTTTCATTTAGACACAATGACTTATACTACTTGTAACATGCATGTAAGTGAGAGTGTGTGTACATTGACCGACATGATCACATAATGGCTATCAATGACTTCTCAAGTCAACCACCCTCTTAGACCACATTACACTTCCAAGTACATAGCACACAACACATAATAGCATAGGAGACAAGACAATATATACAATGTAATCAAGACTCCTAACTTTAGCTATTCACACTTTCATATAAGGGGTGCATAGGTAAAAGGGTTATTAACCATCTTAACACATTAATGGAAGCACCTATACTTTACCCTAACATGGTTATATACATGCTCACAAAATAGCCACACAACCTAATCCACAACTAGAATAGGAAAGTAAGCATAATTTTCTCATAGTATCATCTTAAGCACATGTTCATAAGTTCATCAATTTGCCTTCAAGGCCATGGTCAACACATATATGATGACAATAATATAAACACCGCCACCATAAGTTGACCATACCACACAATGCCATACAAGGCTTCATCAACATTACTATAAAAGAATAGAGAAGTAGAAGAGTAAAGGAAATAAGCATTCTTACCCAATTCTCACCCTTTGATCATCATTGATCAATACACCTTATTCATAAAATACATATATGGCAGTAGTTAAATGTACTTTAAACATATAAGAAACCATGTACAAGTCACTACAAGATTATACCATAAAATAATACAACATATCAACATACTAGGAAAATAGAATAACATAGATCATTAGCTAACTTCCCTTACATTGATTTTTGATCATAGTTCATACATATATAAGTCTAATGCAGTAGCTAAACCTACATTTAACCATATTGAAATCATGATTATATACTCTCAAGATTTAGGCTACAACATAGGCATTTAGGCTTATCAATTTGCTAGAGTATAGAAGAATTTACCAATACTATGGACTCTCTAAGGGTTTGATCATCATTCCTATTTCATCAATAATATACTCATTAGGCAGTAGCTAATTAGATAAGAAATCAAGACTATATCATGCTTCATCTAATCACAAATTCAAGATACATCACCCACTTAGCCTCTTGACTTCATAGCCTAAAGGAATCTATATCCATTCATGCAAGCCCTTCTTAATTTGATCATTTAGGATTTATACCTACAAAATTTATCCATTATATCACCCTAAAACAGTAGCTACAGCAGTTCATACATAATCAAGAATCTACACACCCGATCTCACAATCAACTTCAAGACAACATGTAGAAACATAGGCTATTCATGCTCAAAACTTCATATATTTATCACCATGGACTGATAATCATAAATTCAACATCAATTAACGTAATTAACAATAAACACAAGCAATTCAACGTAAGAGAGTCACCAATTAATCAAGATCAAGCCATAATCACAAAGCCCATGCAAAGGCTAAACCAATTTTCGAAGGAACATGGGTTCATCATGCAATTGGAGTGAAAACACATTAAAACCATTGTATTAACTTCAATTCATCATGATTTAATCATTAAAAAAGTTTTGAGAAAGAACCCATGGCTAGATTGGAGAAGTAGAACTTTGATGATAAACTTTCTTTGAAAACATTGAGAAGAACTCTCCAAGTGAAAGGTTACTTAGAGATGAAGGATCACCATATCTACATGAAAACCTCTAAAGCTTCATGATTCATCCATAGAAAAATCCATCTCCAAGCAGCTCTTGAGTTTCACCAACAATGGTGGTTTTAGAGAGAACATTTTTAGAGGGAAAGGCTTTAAACATGTGAGAGGATTTGGGAATGGGTTGATCACGTTTTAGAAGACTTATATACACCTAAAATTAACTAAATAAACCTATTATAGTCAGGTTAGGACATGGGGTGAATTTCCCATTCACCCCTTTAAGTGGCAGCACGCAGGCAGCCAAACCTGCAGGCACTCGCGATGTGGGCAGTGACGGGGCGTCATGGGCATGACGGGGCATCATGCCCTCCGTCGCCCATGACTTAGCCAAATTCTTGGATCAAGACCTGTCCAAGTCAAGTCTCCTTCGACGATACCTTCTTGACGGTCCGTTGGTGGCCCAACAATCCGTCATTGGGTCCGTCAAGGGACACTGCCCATGCAGTGTCTTAGGCAGCCTTGGGTCCTTCTTTTGGGGCCTCTTGTGGGGCCCTTTAGAAGTCGTACCCAGACGTTTCCAACGCGATTACAAACCTTAACATGTTATAGACCTACCACATAAGTTTCATCCAAAACAAACACCTACAAGACGTCCAAAAAGCCTTGACCCCAACATGACATACAATGAACGTCTTAGGGGCTATCTTTCGAACGCCTTGGACGTTCTTGGGCGTTTGACCTCCAAACTTCACGAAACTTCATACAATAACATTAAACATCATTATAAACCATTTCAAGACTCATTAGACTCAGTTCATATAATTTAGGCATGCATACACACATGAGGCACATAAGCGACTATTCGTCGAACGTCTTGGACGTCCCTTGACGTTCAACTTCCAAATCACTTCAAACTTGCACACTGCCTCTATATGACATAATAAGGCATTTTAGGACCTTAATACGATAAAACGAACATGTTAGGCTCTAGACACCTTATCTCATTTTCGAGGTCTTACAGCATACCCCCATTTCGACAATTTTTTGTGTGCTATAGCAAACCATTTTTTAGGTGATTCGGATTTCGATGTCAACAGTGCCAAAGTTTTTTGTGGACGTCCGTCAAGACCTTGGCTATGCATCCGGTTGGCCCTCAAGGTCATTCCGACCCATTTTCAAGGTCAAAATAGCCCCAAAATGCGCATACCCTTATTTCGATGATTTTTCGTGTGCTATAGCAAACTATTTTTTGGGTGATCCAAATCCCGACGTCAAAAGTGCCAAAACTTTTTGTGAACGTCCGTCAAGACCTTGGATATGCATCCAGTTTGCCCTAACGGCCATTCCGACCCATTTTCAAGGTCAAAATAGCCCCGAAGCGCGCATACCCCCATTTTGATGATTTTGCGTGTGCTATAGCAAACCATTTTTTGGGTGATCCGAATCCCGATGTCAAAAGTGCTTAAAAATTTTGTGGATGTCCGTCAAGACCTTGCTTATGCATCCGGTTAACCCTCACGGCCTTCCGACCCATTTTCAAGGTCAAAATAGCCCCGAAGCGCGCATACCCCCATTTCGATGATTTTTCGTGTGCTATAGCAAACCATTTTTTGGGTGATCCGAATCCCGACGTCAAAAGTACCAAAATTTTTTGTGGAAGTCCGTCAAGATCTTAGCTATGCATCCGGTCAGCCCTAACATCCATTCCGACCCATTTTCAAGGTCAAAATATCCCCGAAGCGTGCATACCCCCATTTCGACAATTTTTCGTGTGCTATAGGAAACCATTTTTTAGGTGACTCGGCAAAAGTGCCAAAAATTTTTGTGGACGTCCGTCAGGACCTTGTCTATGCATCTGGTTGTCCCTCTGTCACAACCCAAAAGCATACCCTAGAAGATAGGGTACAATCTTGGATTGTAACCGGCGTCGTCGACCTCTCGGAGGTCTAAGACAAGCCTCTCATATCATTCATTGCATTGGCATAGTAAATTTAGCGGAAAATATAAAACTTTTAATAGCACGTCATATGCTAGAAACATCACATCGTATATATATAAAACATAAGTCATAATACATATTTAGACTCTAAGTCTCTTTGCCATCTTAGACTCGATAACTTTAGAATACATTAGGGACACGGCCCATATGACACATTACATAACTATACAATATTTAAAGACTTCATATTAAAGACATAAGTAGGACATCCTTGAACTTAAGGATTCCTTTCCTTGAGCTTGAGAAAACACCTATCAAGCTTCTCGATCAAAGATCTCCTTTAAGCCTTCCATAACCTACACTTTGTGTAAAAAGTAAAGAAGAATGGGATTAGCACAAGAATGTACTAAGTATGGCAACCATGCGAAAACATGCATTTAAAAGGGACATTTCCTTGAAATCATACTTCATGCCATTTCGAGTAAATCATCATAAAACCTTTATCAACATCATTTATATCATCCATATACCTCATAGCAACACATTCAAAGGCCAATCATCATAGAAAAGCACATATAGAATATAAGTACACATAAAGGTCACTTTACAATAAACTCATCCTTCTTAGCATTTAACTCTTTCTTTCAATTCATTAATCTCCTAAGTAATCCTTTAGGGATACTTGGTGCAATGCATCACCTTAGGAACATAAGAGAATACCATATATAGTATTTATACAAGACAACACATGCCATCATAGAAGTATAGTACAACATAAACATAGTCAAACCAAGACTACAACATCATACATAAAGGACACATACATAATCATATGCATTAGAGAACCTTCCTAAGACTTCCTAAGGAGTCACTTGTGCAATGTCTAGATGGGTTCATTACTTCCATCTATCCTAAGTAACTTACCTTAAGTCCTCCTAGTTAGGATCCTATTCAATTACTTCCATTGTCCATTTTACTTTAGGAAAACCATAGCCTTAACCGACACTAAGACCATGGGTGCTAATCATGGAATTTGGTGTTGTAGAGCCTTACACCAAAGGAAGGTGTTACTACCTAGCCAAGGTAGAACATTAACATACATGCTAGCATATCAAGCGAATTCACTTTGCTAGATCCTATGTGGCAAGCATAGTTTATGGAACTAAGAGATAGGTATTCCCTCTATATACCATTTGGTAATGGGGCCTCACCTCATGAGATAACATGAGTGAATATTCCTCAAGAAAAGTCAACACTTCATGTAAGTACATAGGTGAGTATTCCTCTAAGGAAAGTCAACACCATATGTAGGTCCATAGGTGATTATTCCTCTAAGGAAAGTCAACACCATATGTAGGTCCATAGGTGATTATTCCTCTAAGGGAAGTCAACACTCTATAAGGGACAAATGGTGAATATTCCTCTAAGGGAAGTCGACACCTCTCAATGTCAAGTTCACTCGGTGCTAAGCTAAGTTCCCTTTATTGAAAAGCCTTTATTACCTTTGTTTATAAAACATAGTCTTAGGATATTCATCATTCATATGCTTATAGCATATTCAAGCACCTATCTAGTTTTGGAGTATTCTTGGGCCCTCCTAGTTTGACCTCTTCTCCCTAACTAGATCATCCATGTGTGTGAGTGTATATATAGATGTGAGCAAACCTTTCACATAACACATCAAGTCACACATGTTCATATATCAATGCATAAGTCTATAGGTATAACTATATGAGCAATCCTTTCATATAAACCTACTAAGACACTATACACATTCATACTTCATCATATCATATTCATAACATGTTCATATAATCATCCTTTATATGCATAAGAACCAAACCTAGGAACTATACTATCAAGATATACATGTGCAATGCATAGACAAAGTCCCATACCCTTGTCCATACTAGTACACCTATCAAGTCATCCTAGTAAGGGAATCATACATTCATAAGCATCGCCTTAATATGCATAGTAGTAAACACTAGTGAATATGAGAACTACCTTTCATTTAGACCCAGTGACTCATACTACTTGAAATATGCATGTAAGTGAGAGTGTGTGTACATTGACCAATATGATCACATCATGGCTAGCAATATCATCTTAAGTCAGCCACACTATTAAACCACATTATACTTTCAAGCACATAGCACACAACACATAATAGCATAGGAGACAAGGCAATATATACCATGAAATCAATACTCCTAACTTTAGCTATTTACACTTCCATATAAGGGATACATGGGTAGAGGCTATTAACCACTTTAACACATCAATAGCAGCACCTATACAACACCCTAACATGATTATACACATGCCCATACAATAGCCACATAACCTAATTCACAACTAGAATTAGGAAAGTAGGCATAAGCTTCTCATAGTATCATTTTAAGCATATGTTCATAAGTTCATCAATTTGCCTTCATGGCCATGGTCAACACATTTACAATAACAATAAAGTAAACACCGCCACCATAAGTGGACCATACCACACAATGCCATACAACGCTTCATCAACTTTACTATAAAGAATAGAGAAGTAGGAGAGTAAAGGAATTAAGCATTCTTACCAATTTCTCACCCTTTGATCATCATTGATCAATACTCCTTATTCATCAATAAAATACATATATGGCAGTAGCTAAATGTACTTTAAACATATAGGAAACCATGTACAAGTCGTTACAAGATTATACCATAACGTAATACAACATCTCAACATGCTAGGAAAGTAGGATAACATTGATCATTAGCTAACTTCCCTTACTTTGATTTTTAGATCATAGTTCATACATATATGATTCTAAGGCAGTAGCTAATTAGGTAAGAAATCAAGCCTAAGTCATGCATCATCTAATCACAATTCAAGATCCATCACATACTTAGCCTCTTGACTTCATAACCTAAAAGAATCTATACCAATTCATGCAAGCCCTTCTTAATTTGAACATTAAGGATTTATAACTACAAAATTCATCCATTACATCACCCTAAAAGAGTAACTACAGCAGTTCATACATAATCAAGAGCCTACACAACCGATCTCACAATCGTCTTCAAGACAACATGTAGAAACATAGGTTATTCATGCTCAAAACTTCATATATTTATCATCATGAACTACTCATCATCAATTCACCATTAGTTAATGTAAATAACAATAACCACAAGCCATTCAACATATGAGAATCACCATTAAAAATCAAGAACAAGCCATAATTACAAAACCCTTTCAAGAGCTAAACCATTTTTGGAAGGAACATGGGTTCATCATGCAATTGAAGTGAAATCACACTCAAATCATCATATTAATACTAATTCATCATGACTTAATCTTTAGAAACGTTTTGAGAAAGAACCCATGGCTAGATTGGAAGATTGGAAACTTGTTCATAAGATTTCTTTGAAAAACATTGAGAAGAACTCTCCAAGTGAAAGGTTACTTAGAGATGAAGGATCACCATACCTTAATCTTCATGAAGACCCATAAAACTTGATGAAGAACCCATGAGGATCCCATCTACAAGCTGTTCTTGAGCTTCAAAAACCATGGGGGTTCAAGAGAGAATATTTTGGAGAGGAAGGGTTCAATTTGAGTGAGGGGATTTGAGAATGGGTAAATCACGTTTTGGAAGGCTTATATACACCTAAAATTACTTAATTAAACCTATTATAGTCAGGTTAGGACGTGGGGTGAATTTACCATTCACCCCTTTAAGAGGCAGCACGCAGGCAGCTAACTAGCAGGCCACCCGCGACGAGGCCCATGACGGGGCGTCATGGCCATGACGGGCCGTGGTAGCCTCCGTCGCAGGGGACTTGGCCAAATTTCTTGCCTTACAACCTGCCAGGCAAGTCTCCTTCGACGGGACCTGCTTGACGGTCCGTTGGGGTCCCAACGGTCCGTCATTGGGTCCGTCAAGAGACACTGCCCAGGCAGTGTATAGGCAGCCTTAGGGTCCTTCTTTTGGGGCCTCTTGTGGGGCCCTTAAAAGTCGTACCCGGACGTTTCCAACGCGATTACAAACCTTAACATGTTATAGACCTACCACATAAGTTTCATCAAAAACAAACACCTACAAGACGTCCAAACAGCCTTGACCCCAACATGTCATACGATGGACGTCTTAGGGGCTATCTTTCGAACGTCTTGGACGTCCCTTGACGTTCGACTTCCAAATCACTTCAAACTTTGCACACTGACTCTATATGACATAATAAGGCATTTTAGGACCTTATAACGATAAGACGAACATGTTAGGCTCTAGACACCTTATCTCATTTTCGAGGTCTTACAATATCCCCCACTTGGGAACATTCGTCCTCGAATGACACTTAGGACTCTTTAATCACAGCAATGACTTTAATGCATATTAGAGCAGTTCATCACCTTTATAATATCATCAAATCAATTTTAGCACTCCATGCACACAAGTAAGCAAAACTTCGATTCACTCACCCTTAATGCATTAATCAAAGAGGCTCTTGTCATGTTCATAGGAGGAACATATTTCTCCTAATCATAACATGGTCATTGCACCTTAATTCATCAAGATATCATCTTGCAAGGCCACATATAGGCAGATTTCAACAATACTCAAAACAAGTAGGCATTCATACTTCAATGCACATAGACTTGATTTAATTGCATTTAACAAAATCTTCATTAGTTAGACCTAGTACCATGAAGGTCATACTCAACCATACCATGCTTAGTGGTGTCCATGGAGGAATGTCTTGCTCCTCAACACATTACATGTATCATGAGTTCACACCTTAGCAAAGTACAAGGTCAATTTCCTTAAAAATGAGAAATTCCAACTTTCAAGCAAAGTCATGCATATATTTTTCTTCCTAGTGAAGTCTAAATGGCAAGCCACACCAAGTGCATCACAACAAAATAGGAAGTCATTCCACAAATCTCTTTTCTTAACATATTACTCACCCTTAAAGTAAGCCTCATTTTGGAAAAATAGCACAAACCATAGGCACACACGTATACACTTAGCAAAACATGCTTTAACTTTTCAAGAATGAGCCTACAATTTCGCATCACAAATCTTCAAATCACTAACCTTTAAAGAGAGTTCACATTCTTCATTGTAAAAGAGACTCAACTTCCATTACAAGGCTAAACAATTTAACCTACAAGTGACTATTACCAAGTTCCTTGTCTTACCTCATGAGGTTAACTTCACAATTAGCACATTAAAATGCAAGTCAATCAAGAGAAAACATGGATTTTATCAAAAATTTCTTTTCATGCCCTTTGGAAAATTCACCATGTCTCTAAGATGATGTCAATTAATTCATACCAATCATATAAAGATCATGCAATTCATACTTTATGCAAGACTATTTTCATGAACAAGCATACTAAGAATTCATATTTTCCAATTCAAGTAAGAATAGAAGGACAATATAGACAATTTCTACAAATCTCACCACTCAAACACCATCCCCCACTTAGGGTAAACCCAATTAAGAGCAACTTAACCCAACATGTAGAGGATCTCAAATACAAAACCTTCATATTCATCACTTAGAGTGATTACTACTTTAGAGAGAATTTTCATTAATTCAATTTAACAACACTAAGGCATTCTAAACCTTATCATTTTAGGCAAATCATCCTCAACCATCAACTTTGGTCATACTATTCCATTCACATAAGGTCTTCCTACAATGCAATAGATACTAAGGTCATACATCATTAGCGGAAAACAACAAGGAAGTTCATACACAACAAGAAGTTTAGAAATAACTCTACAACCCATCATGTCATAAGATTCTCATCCTTCAATCTAAAAAGCAAAGATTCTTTTCCACATTCCTTATCATGTTCATATTCATAAATTCTACACGTTTTTCAATAACGTCCAATCAAATGACAATTTAGTAGGTTCTCCAAATATATTACAATACGTTGCCTAGTCTTTACAGTGAGCATGCTTCCAAATATCCAAAAATGCAACATTTAGACATCTAATGGAACAAGCATGGAATTATAAGATACAAAGCTCTACTAACTCATTCTTCATAAGCATGCATACTATATTTACAATTCAAGTCTCCATAAAAGACTCCAATTTATGCTAGCAACTCATCAAGTATCATTTATATGCAAAGGAAAACAATGCACATTTTTAATCGCATACACTCATAGGATAGCATACCTCCATATGTAGTCATTAAACAATCCAAGTTCAAATCCAAATATTTGGATACTATCATACAAAATCATATAGGAATACACGATTTAAGAGAAATCACTTTAACCACTATAACTTCTAGCATGCTTCAACTATATCATGACATACATCATCGACATAATATGCTATTTCACATAGATTTCATATATTGCCATAATTGGCATCACATCATCCAATAAGAGATATTTCATATAAAGCAAGGTAAGATAACAAATCATAATCCCCATAGAGTTAACATGTGCAATGATCAAGTAAAGCTCCATAACTTCACTAAACCAAGTAACCCGACAAGAACTACAATTAGCATCATACTCCACTCATCTATAACCTTCATGCATGGATAACTCCATATCTTTAGCACATTAGGCTATTTACATGATTATAAGCATAAAGATCATCTCATAAGCACATTCACATTTATCATCATACACATACATAGTATTACCCTCCTAAGGTCTCCATCAAGGAAAACTAGTGCAAGACATAGGTAGAGTCCCATACCCCTACCTAAGTCTAGTTAACCCTTCAAGTCTCCTTAGTTAGTATATACATCATCAAATAAGGACAAATGTCACCTTCACACATACTCATTCAAACCATAAAACAAGGATAAGCATTTTAAACTCACCTTTTCTCCCTCAAGCATAGAGCAATCTCATCCAAGCAATCACATCTAAAAGACCACCGGACAAGAAAACATAAGAGAGAGATCTTATAGAATTAAGTTCTATGGCACGATATGAGATTGATGAAGAAGGGAAACTCTATCGTCCTATAGCCTCTCGTACCATTGAATGTGTCGCGACTCACCACCAATGATACGAGACTCTACTAGACGTGGCAATATGAGACTTTTTAGAACCTAAACCCGCTTTATAAACCTCATGCTCTGATACCAAGTTTGTCACAACCGAAAAGCATACCCTAGAAGACAGGGTACAATCTTGGATTGTAACCGGCGTCGTCGACCTCTCGGAGGTCTAAGACAAGCCTCTCATATCATTCATTGCATTGGCATAGTAAATTTAGCGGAAAATATAAAACTTTTAATAGCACATCATATGCTAGAAACATCACATCGTATATATATAAAACATAAGTCATAATACATATTTAGACTCTAAGTCTCTTTGCCATCTTAGACTCAATAACTTTAGAATACATTAGGGACACGGCCCATACAACACCTTACATAACTATACAATATTTAAAGACTTCATATTAAAGACATAAGTAGGACATCCTTGAACTTAAGGATTCCTTTCCTTGAACTTGAGAAAACACCTATCAAGCTCCTCAATCATAGATCTCCTTTAAGCATTCCATAACCTACACTTTGTGTAAAAAGTAAAGAAGAATGGGATTAGCACAAGAATGTACTAAGTATGGCAACCATGCAAAAACATGCATTTAAAAGGGACATTTCCTTGAAATCATACTTCATGCCATTTTGAGTAAATCATCATAAAACCTTTGTTAACATCATTTATATCATCCACATACGTCATAGAAACACAATCAAAGGCCAATCATCATATGAAAGCACATATAGAATATAAGTGCACATAAAGGTCACTTTATAGTGAACTCACCCTTCTTAGCATTTAACTCTTTCTTTCAATTCATTAATCTCCTAAATAATCCTTTAGGGATACTTGGTGCAATGCATCACCTTAGAAACATAAGAGAATACCATATATAGTATCTACACAAGACAACACATGCCATCATAGAAGTATAGTACAACATAAACATAGTCAATCCAAGACTACAACATCATACATAAAGGACACATACATAATCATATGCATTAGAGAACCTTCCTAAGACTTCCTAAGGAGTCACTTGTGCAATGTCTAGATGGGTTCATTACTTCCATCTATCCTAAGTAACTTACCTTAAGTCCTCCTAGTTAGGATCCTATTCAATTACTTCCATTGTCCATTTTACCTTTAGGGAAACCATAGCCTTAACCGACACTAAGACCATGGGTGCTAATCATGGAATTTGGTGTTGTAGAGCCTTACACCAAAGGAAGGTGTTACTACCTAGCCAAGGTAGAACATTAACATACATGCTAGCATATCAAGCGAATTCACTTTGCTAGATCCTATGTGGCAAGCATAGTTTATGGAACTAAGAGATAGGTATTCCCTCTATATACCATTTGGTAATGGGGCCTCACCTCATGAGATAACATGAGTGAATATTCCTCAAGGAAAGTCAACACTTCATGTAAGTACATAGGTGAGTATTCCTCTAAGGGAAGTCAACACCATATGTAGGTCCATAGGTGATTATTCCTCTAAGGGAAGTCAACACCTATAAGGGACAAATGGTGAAATATTCCTCTAAGGGAAGTCAACACCTCTCAATGTCAAGTTCACTCGGTGCTAAGCTAAGTTCCCTTTATTGAAAAGCCTTTATTACCTTTGTTTATAAAACATAGTCTTAGGATATTCATCATTCATATGCTTATAGCATATTCAAGCACCTATCTAGTTTTGGAGTATTCTTGGGCCCTCCTAGTTGGACCTCTTCTCCCTAACTAGATCATCCATGTGTGTGAGTGTATATATAGATGTGAGCAAACCTTTCACATAACACATCAAGTCACACATGTTCATATATCAATGCATAAGTCTATAGGTATAACTATATGAGCAATCCTTTCATATAAACCTACTAAGACACTATACACATTCATACTTCATCATATCATATTCATAACATGTTCATATAATCATCCTTCATATGCATAAGAACCAAACCTAGGAACTATCCTATCAAGATATACATGTGCAATGCATAGACAAAGTCCCATACCCTTGTCCATACTAGTACACCTATCAAGTCATCCTAGTAAGGGAATCATACATTCATAAGCATCGCCTTAATATGCATAGTAGTAAACACTAGTGAATATGAGAACTACCTTTCATTTAGACCCAGTGACTCATACTACTTGAAATATGCATGTAAGTGAGAGTGTGTGTACATTGACCAATATGATCACATCATGGCTAGCAATATCATCTTAAGTCAGCCACACTATTAGACCACATTATACTTTCAAGCACATAGCACACAACACATAATAGCATAGGAGACAAGGCAATATATACCATGAAATCAATACTCCTAACTTTAGCTATTTACACTTCCATATAAGGGATACATGGGTAGAGGCTATTAACCACTTTAACACATAAATAGCAGCACCTATACAACACCCTAACATGATTATACACATGCCCATACAATAGCCACATAACCTAATTCACAACTAGAATAGGAAAGTAGGCATAAGCTTCTCATAGTATCATTTTAAGCATATGTTCATAAGTTCATCAATTTGCCTTCATGGCCATGGTCAACACATTTACAATAACAATAAACTAAACACCGCCACCATAAGTGGACCATACCACACAATGCCATACAAGGCTTCATCAACTTTACTATAAAGAATAGAGAAGTAGGAGAGTAAAGGAATTAAGCATTCTTACCAATTTCTCACCCTTTGATCATCATTGATCAATACTCCTTATTCATCAATAAAATACATATATGGCAGTAGCTAAATGTACTTTAAACATATAGGAAACCATGTACAAGTCGCTACAAGATTATACCATAACGTAATACAACATCTCAACATGCTAGGAAAGTAGGATAACATTGATCATTAGCTAACTTCCCTTATTTTGATTTTTAGATCATAGTTCATACATATATGATTCTAAGGCAGTAGCTAATTAGGTAAGAAATCAAGCCTAAGTCATGCACCATCTAATCACAATTCAAGATCCATCACATACTTAGCTTCTTGACTTCATAACCTAAAGAATCCATACCAATTCATGCAAGACTTTCTTAATTAGATCATTTAGGATTTATACATATAAAATTCATCCATTACATCACCCTAAAACAGTAGCTAAAGCAGTTCATACATAATTAAAAGTCTACTCAATCGATCTCACAATCAACTTCAAGACAACATGTAGAAACATAGGCTATTCATGTTCAATTCTTCATATATTTATCATCATGGACTGATCATCATTAATTCAACATCAATTAATGTAAATAACAATAACCACAAGCAATTCAACATAAGAGAATCACCAATTCATCAAGAACAAGCCGAAATCATAAAACCCTTTCAAGAGTTAAACCATTTTTGGAAGGAACATGGGTTCATCATGCAATTGAAGTGAAATCACACTCAAATCATCATATTAATACTAATTCATCATGACTTAATCTTTAGAAACGTTTTGAGAAAGAACCCATGGCTAGATTGGAAGATTGGAAACTTGTTCATAAGATTTCTTTGAAAAACATTGAGAAGAACTCTCCAAGTGAAAGGTTACTTAGAGATGAAGGATCACCATACCTTAATCTTCATGAAGACCCATAAAACTTGATGAACAACCCATGAGGATCCCATCTACAAGCTGTTCTTGAGCTTCAAAAACCATGGGGGTTCAAGAGAGAATATTTTGGAGAGGAAGGGTTCAATTTGAGTGAGGGGATTTGAGAATGGGTAAATCACGTTTTGGAAGGCTTATATACACCTAAAATTACTTAATTAAACCTATTATAGTCAGGTTAGGACGTGGGGTGAATTTACCATTCACCCCTTTAAGAGGCAGCACGCAGGCAGCTAACTAGCAGGCCACCCGCGACGAGGCCCATGACGGGGCGTCATGGCCATGACGGGCCGTGGCAGCCTCCGTCGCGGGGGACTTGGCCAAATTTCTTGCCTTACAACCTGCCAAGGCAAGTCTCCTTCAACGGGACCTGCTTGACGGTCCGTTGGGGTCCCAACGGTCCGTCATTGGGTCCGTCAAGAGACACTGCCCAGGCAGTGTATAGGCAGCCTTAGGGTCCTTCTTTTGGGGCCTCTTGTGGGGCCTTTAGAAGTCGTACCCGGACGTTTCCAACGCGATTACAAACCTTAACATGTTATAGACCTACCACATAAGTTTCATCCAAAACAAACACCTACAAGACGTCCAAACAGCCTTGACCCCAACATGTCATACGATGGACGTCTTAGGGGCTATCTTTCGAACGTCTTGGACGTCCCTTGACGTTCGACTTCCAAATCACTTCAAACTTTGCACACTGACTCTATATGACATAATAAAGCATTTTAGGACCTTATAACGATAAGACGAACATGTTAGGCTCTAGACACCTTATCTCATTTTCGAGGTCTTACACAAAAATCATCAAAATGCTCGTTTGACCTTGAAAATGGGTCAGACTGGCCGTGAGGGCCAACCAGCTACAGACGTCCACAAAAAGTTTCGGTATTTTTGACATCAGAATCCGGATCTTCCAAAAAATGGTGTGCTATAGCACACGAAAATCATCGAAATGGGGGTATGCCGCTTCGGGGCTCGTTTGACCTTTAGAATTGGTCGGACTGGCCGTGAGGGCCAACCGTCTACATAGCCAAGGTTTTAACGGACGTCCACAGAAAATTTTGGCATTTTTGACGTCGGAATCGGATTACCCCAAAAATGGTGTGCTATAGCACAAAAATATCAAAATGGGGGGTATGCGCGCTTAGGGGCTCGTTTTACCTTTAAAATGGGTGGGAATGTTCATGAGCGCCAACCATATGCATAGCCAAGGTCTTGACGAACGTCCACAAAAAAGTTTGGCATTTTTGACATCGTAATCTGATTACCCAAAAAATGGTGTGCTATAGCACACGAAAATCGTCGAAATGAGGGGTATGCGCGCTTAGGGGCTCGTTTGACCTTTAAAATGGGTGGGAATGTTCATGAGGGCCAACCAGCTGCATAGCCAAGGTATTTACGGACGTCCACAAACCATTTTGGCATTTTTGACGTCGGAATTCGGATCACCCAAAAAATGGTGTGCTATAGCACAAAAATCGTCAAAATGGGGGGTATGCGCTTTGGGGCTCGTTTGACCTTGAAAATGTATCTGACTGGTCGAGAGGGCCAACCAGATGCATTGTCAAGGTCTTGATGGACGTCCATAAAAAATGTAGGCATTTTTGACATCGAAATCCGGATCTCCCAAAAATGGTGTGCTATAGCACTGGAAAATCGTCAAAATGGGGGGTATGCGCAATTCTGAGCTCGTTTGACCTGGAAAATGGGTCGGAATGGCCATGAGGGACAATCGGCTGCATAGCCAAGGTCTTCACGGACGTCCATATTCGGCATTTTTGACATCAGAATCCGGATCTTCCAAAAAATAGTGTGCTATAGCACTCGAAAATCATCGAAACGGGGGGTATGCCGCTTCGGGCATCGTTTGAACTTTAAAATGGGTCGGACTAGCCATGAGGTCTAACCGGATGCATAGCCAATGTCTTGACGGACGTCCACAAAAAATTTTGGCATTTTTGAAGTCGGAATCGGATCACCCAAAAAATGGTGTGCTATAGCACACGAAAATCGTTGAAATGAGGGGTATGCGCGCTTCGGGGCTCTTTTGACCTTTAAAATGGGTCGGACTGACTGTAAGGGTCAACCAGCTGCATAACTAAGTTCTTGACGGACGTCCACAAAAAATTTCGGCGTTTTTTATTTTGGAATCGGATCATCCAAAAAATGGTGTGCTATAGCGCACGAAAATCATCGAAATGCGGGGTATGCACGCTTTGAGGCTCGTTTGACCTTGAAAATGGGTCGGACTAGCCGTGAGGGCCAACTGGCTGCATAGCCAAGGTCTTGATGCACGTCCACAAAAAATGTCGGAATTTTTTACGTCAGAATCCGGATTTCCCAAAAAAATGGTGTGCTATAGCACAGGAAATTCGTCGAAATGGGGGGTATGCGCGCTACGGGGCTCATTTGAACTTGAAAATGGGTCGGACTGGCCGTGAGGTCCAACCGGCTGCATAGTCAAGGTCTTGACGGACGTCCACAAATATTTCCGGCATTTTGACATCGGAATCCGGATCTTCCAAAAAATGGAGTGCTATAGCACAAGAAAATCGTCGAAATGGGGGGTATGCCGCTTCGGGGCTCGTTTGACCTTTAGAATTGGTCGGACTGGCCGTGAGGGCCAACCGGCTGCATAGCCAAGGTCTTGACGGACGTCCATAAAAAATTTTGGCATTTTTGACGTCGGAATCCGGATCACCCAAAAATGGTGTGCTATAGCACACGAAAATCGTTGAAATGGGGGGTATGCCGCTTCGGGGCTTGTTTGACCTTGAAAATGGGTTGGACTGGTTGTGAGGGCCAATTGGCTGCATAGCCAAGGTCTTGACGGATGTCCACAAAAAATTTCGGCATTTTTAACGTCGGAATCATGATTTCCAAAAAAATGGTGTGATAAAGCAAACGAAAATTGTTTAAATGGGGGGTATGCTCGCTTAGGGTCTCGTTTGGCCTTTAAAATGGGTCGGAATGTTCATGAGGGACAACCGGATGCATAGCCAAGGTCTTGACGAATGTCCACCAAAAAATTCAACATTTTTGATGTCGGAATACGGATCACCCAAAAAATGGTGTGCTATAGCACACGAAAATCGTCGAAATGGGGGGTATGCGCGCTTCGGGGCTCGTTTGACCTTGAAAATGGGTTGGACTGGCTGTGAGAGCCAATGGGCTGCATAGCCAACGTCTTGACGGACGTCCACAAAAGATATCAACATTTTTGGCATCGGAATCCGGATCTTTAAAAAAAGTGTGTGCTATAGCACACGAAAATCGTCGAAATAAGGGGTATGTGTTCTTCGGGGCTCTTTTGACATTTAAAATAGGTCGGACTAGACATGAGGGCCAACCAGATGCATAGCCAAGGTCTTGACGGACGTCCACAAAAATATTCGGCATTTTTGACATCGGAATACGGATCACCAAAAAATGGTGTGCTATAGCACATGAAAATCGTTGAAATGGGAGGTATGCACGCTTTGGGGCTCGTTTGACCTTTAAAATGGGTCGGAATGTCCGTGAGGGCCAACCGGCTGCATAGCCAAGGTCTTGATGGACGTCGACAAAAATTTTCGGTATTTTTAACGTTGGAATTCGGATCACCCAAAAAATGATGTGCTATAAAACACGAAAATCGTCAAAATGGGTGGTATGCGCGCTTCGGGGCTCGTTTGACCTTGAAAATGGGTCGGAATGTCCGTAAGGGCCAACCGGCTGTATAGCCAAGGTCTTTACAAACGTCCACAAAATGTTTTGGTATTTTTGACATCAGAATTCGGATCTTCCAAAAAATGGTGTGCTATAGCACACGAAAATCGTCGAAATGTGGGGTATGCTGCTTCGGGGCTCGTTTGACCTTTAAAATGTGTCAGAATGGCCGTGAGGACCAAGCAGCTGCATAGCCAAGGTCTTGACGGATGTCCACAAAAACATTCGGCATTTTTGATATCGGAATCCGGATCACCCAAAAAATGGTGTGCTATAGCACACGAAAATCGTCGAAGTGGGGGGTATGCGCGCTTCGAGGCTCGTTTGACCTTCAAAATAGGTCGTACTATCCGTGAGGGCCAACCGACTACATTCCAAAGTTCTTGACGGACGTCCACAAAAAAATTTGGCATTTTTAACGTCGGAATCCGGATCTCCCAAAAAATGGTGTGCTATAGCACATGAAAATCGTCGAAATGGGGGGTATGCCGCTTCGGGGATCCTTTGACCTTTAAAATGGGTCGGACTGGCCGTGAGGTCCAACCGGCTGCATAGCCAAGGTTTTAATGGACGTCCAAAAAAAATTTTGGCATTTTTGACGTCGGAATCGGATCACCCAAAAAATGGTGTGCTATAGCAAACTAAAATCATTGAAATGGGGGTATGCGCGCTTTGGGGCTCGTTTGACCTTTAAAATGGGTCAGACTGACCGTGAGGGTCTATCAGCTGCATAACTAAGTACTTGACGGACGTCCACAAAAAAATTTGTAGTTTTTTATGTCGTAATCGGATCACCCAAAAAATAGTGTTTTATAGCACACGAAAATCATCAAAATGCGGAGTATACGCGCTTCGGGGCTCGTTTGACCTTGAAAATGGGTCGGACTAGCCGTGAGGGCCAACTGGCTGCATAGACAAGGTCTTGACGGACATCCACAAAAAATGTCGGCATTTTTTACGTCGGAATCCGGATCTCCCAAAAAAATGGTGTGCTATAGCACTGGAAAATCGTCAAAATGGGGGGTATACGCGTTTCGGGGCTCGTTTGAACTTTAAAATGGGTCAGACTGGTCGTGAGAGCCAACCGGCTGCAGAGTTAAGGTCTTGACGGACGTCCACAAAATGTTTCAGCATTTTTGACATCGGAATACGGATCTTCCAAAAAGTGGTGTGCTATAGCACAAGAAAATCATCAAAATGGGGGGTATGCCGCTTCGGGGCTCGTTTGACCTATAAAATTGGTCAAACTGGCCGTGAGGGCCAACCGGCTGCATAGCCAAGATCTTGAAGGACATCCACAAAAAATTTCAGCCTTTTTGACATCGGAATCCGGATCACCCAAAAATGGTATGCTATAGCACACGAAAATTGTCGCAATGGGGGGTATGCCACTTTGGGGCTCATTTGACCTTGAAAATGTGTCGGAATGGTCATGAGGACCAATATAGTCAAGGTCTTGACGGACGTCCACAAAGAATGTCGGCATTTTTAACTTTGGAATCCGGATGTCCAAAAAAATGGTGTGATAAAGCAAACGAAAATTGTTGAAATGGGGGGGTATGCGCGCTTAGGGGCTCATTTGACCTTTAAAATGGGTCGAAATGTTCGTGAGGGCCAACTGGCTACATAGCCAAGGTTTTGACGGACGTTCATAAAAATATTCGGCATTTTTGATGTTGAAATAAGGATCACCCAAAAAATGGTGTCATATAGCACACAAAAATGATCGAAATGGGGGGTATGCGCGCTTAGGGGCTCGTTTGACCTTTAAAATGGGTCGGAATGTTCGTGAGGGCCAACCGGATTCATAGCCAAGGTCTTTACGGACGTCCACAAAATTTTTTGGTATTTTTGACGTCGGAATCAGGATCACTCAAAAAATGATGTGCTATAGCACACAAAAATTGTTGAATTGGGGGGTATGCGCACTTCGAGGCTCGTTTGACCTTGAAAATGTGTCTGACTGGCCGGAGGGCCAATCGGATGCATTGCCAAGGTCTTGATGGACTTCTACAAAAACTTTCGGTATTTTTGAAATCCAAATCCGGATCTCCAAAAAAATAGTGTGCTATAGCACACGAAAATCGTCGAAATGGAGGGTATACGCGCTTCGGGGGTTGTTTGACCTTGAAAATAGGTCGGACTGGCCATGAGGGCCAACTGGCTGCATAGCCAAGGTCTTGATAAACGTCCACAAAACATTTCGACATTTCGGACATCAGAATCCGGATCACCTAAAAAATGGTGTGCGATAGCACACGAAAATCATCGAAATGGGGGGTATGCCGCTTCGGGGCTCGTTTGACCTTTACAATGGGTCGGACTGGCCGTGAGGTCCAACCGTCTGCATAGCCAAGGTCTTGACGGACGTTCACAAAAAATTTCGGCATTTTTGACGTCGGAATTGAATCACCCAAAAAATGGTGTGCTATAGCACATGAAAATCGTTGAAATGAGGGGTATACGCGCTTCGGGGATCGTTTGACCTTTAAAATGGGTCGGACTGACCGTGAGGGTCAACCAACTGCATAACTAAGTTCTTGTCGGACGTCCATAAAAAATTTCGGCATATTTTATTTTGGAATCGGATCATCTAAAAAATGGTGTGCTATAGCACACGAAAATCATCGAAATGCGGGGTATGCACGCTTCGAGGCTCGTTTGACCTTGGAAATGGGTCGGACTAGCCGTGAGGGACAACTGGCTACATAGCCAACGTCTTGACGCACGTCCATAAAAAATGTCGGCATTTTTGACATCGAAATCTGGATCTCCCAAAAAAATGGTGTGCTATAGCACAGGAAATTAATCAAAATGGGGGGTATGCGCGCTACGGGGCTCATTTGAACTTTAAAATGGGTCGGACTGGCCGTGAGGGCCAACCAGCTACATAGCCAAGGTCTTTACAGACGTCCACAAAAAGTTTCGGTATTTTTGACATTAGAATCCGGATCTTCCAAAAAATGGTGTCCTATAGCATACAAAAATCATCGAAATGGGGGTATGCCGCTTCGGGGCTCGTTTGACCTTTAGAATTGGTCGGAATGGCCGTGATGGCCAACCGGCTGCATAGCCAAGGTCTTGACGGACGTCCATAAAAAATTTCGACATTTTTGACGTCGGAATCCGGATCACCCAAAAATGGTGTGCTATAGCACACGAAAATCATCGAAATGGGGGGTATGCCGCTTCGGGGATCGTTTGACCTTTAGAATTGGTCGGACTAGCCGTGAGGGCCAACCGGCTGCATAGCCAAGGTCTTGACGGATGTCCACAAAAATTTCGGCATTTTTAACGTTGGAATCATGATTTCCTAAAAAATGGTGTGATAAAGCAAACGAAAATTGTTGAAATGGGGGGTATGCGCGCCTAGGGGCTCGTTTGGCCTTTAAAATGGGTCAGAATGTTCGTGAGGGCCAACCAGATGCATATCCAAGGTCTTGACGAACGTCCACAAAATAATTCGACATTTTTGATGTCGGAATACGGATCACCCAAAAAATGGTCTGATATAGCATACGAAAATCATCGAAATGAGGGGTATGCGGGCTTCGGAGCTCGTTTTACCTTGAAAATGGGCCCGACTGGCCGTGAGGGCCAATCAGCTACATATCCAAGGTCTTTACAAACGTCCACAAAACGTTTCGGTATTTTTGACATCAGAATCCGGATCTTCCAAAAAATGGTGTCTTATAGCACACGAAAATCATCGAAATGGGGGTATGCCGATTCGGGGCTCGTTTGACCTTTAAAATGGGTCAGACTGGATGTGAGGACCAAACAGCTGCATATCCTAGGTCTTGATGCACGTCCACAAAAAATATCAGAATTTTTGACGTCAGAATCCGGATCTCCCAAAAAAATGGTGTGCTATAGCACAGGAAATTCGTCGAAATGGGGGGTATGCGCGCTACGGGACTCATTTGAACTTTAAAATGGGTCGGACTGGCCGTGAGGTTCAAATGGATGCATAGCCAAGGTCTTGACGGACGTCCACAAAAAATTTCGACATTTTTGACGTCGGAATCCAGATCACCCAAAAATGGTGTGCTATAGCACAAGAAAATCGTCGAAATGGGGGGTATGCCGCTTCGGGGCTCGTTTGACCTTTAGAATTGGTTGGACTGGCCGTGAGGGCCAACCGGCTGCATAGCCAAGGTCTTGACGGACGTCCATAAAAAATTTCGGCATTTTTGACGTCGGAATCCGGATCACCCAAAAAGGGTGTGCTATAGCACACGAAAATCGTCGAAATAAGGGGTATGCCGCTTCGGGGCTCGTTTGACCTTGAAAATGGGTTGGAATGGTTGTGAGGGACAATTGGCTGCATAGCCAAGGTCTTGACGGATGTCCACAAAACATTTCGGCATTTTTAACGTCGGAATCATGATTTCCAAAAAAATGGTGTGATAAAGCAAACGAAAATTGTTTAAATGGGGGGTATGCTCACTTAGGGGCTCATTTGACTTTAAAATGGGTCGGAATGTTCGTGAGGGCCAACCGGATGCATAGCCAAGGTCTTGACGAACGTCCACAAAAAAATTCAACATTTTTTATGTTGGAATACGGATCACCCAAAAAATGGTGTGATATAGCATACGAAAATCATCAAAATGAGGGGTATGCGCGCTTTGGTGCTCGTTTGACCTTGAAAATGGGTCAGACTGGCCATGTGGGCCAACCAGCTACATAACCAAGGTCTTTACAGACGTCCAAAAAAAGTTTCGGCATTTTTGACATCAGAATCCGGATCTTCCAAAAAATGGTGTGCTCACATGAAAATCATCGAAATGGGGGTATGCCACTTCAGGTCTCGTTTGACCTTTAAAATGGGTCAGACTGGCCGTGAGGACCAAGCAGCTGCGTAGCCAAGGTCTTGACGGACGTCCACAAAAACATTTGGCATTTTTGACATTGGAATACGGATCACCCAAAAAATGGCGTGCTATAGCACACGAAAATCGTCGAAATGGGGGGTATGCGCGCTTCGGTGCTCGTTTGACCTTGAAAACGGGTCGGACTGTCCGTGAGGTCCAATGGGCTGCATAGCCAACGTCTTGACGGACGTCCACAAAAAATATCAGCATTTTTTGCATCAGAATCCGGATCTTTAAAAAAAGTGTGTGCTATAGCACACGAAAATCGTCGAAATAAGGGGTATGTGTGCTTCGAGGCTCTTTTGACATTTAAAATAGGTCGGAATGGAAATGAGGGCCAACCAGCTGCATATCCAAGGTCTTGACGGACGTCCACAAAAAAATTTGGCATTTTTGACATCGAAATACGGATCACCAAAAAATGGTGTGCTATAGCACATGAAAATCGTTGAAATGGGGGGTATGCACGCTTTGGGGCTCGTTTGACCTTTAAAATGGGTCGGAATGTCCGTGAGGGCCAACCAGCTGCATAGCCAAGGTCTTGACGGACGTCGACAAAAATTTTTGGTATTTTTAACGTTGGAATCCGGATCACCCAAAAAATGATGTGCCATAGAACACGAAAATCGTCGAAATGGGTGGTATGCGCGCTTCGGGGCTCGTTTGACCTTGAAAATGGGTCGGAATGGCCGTAAGGGCCAACCGGCTGCATAGCCAAGGTCTTTACAAACGTCCACAAAAAGTTTCGGTATTTTTGACATCAGAATCCGGATCTTCCAAAAAATGGTGTGCTATAGCACACGAAAATCGTCGAAATGTGGGGTATGCTGCTTCGGGGCTCGTTTAACCTTTAAAATGTGTCAGAATGGCCGTGAGGAGCTAGCAGCTGCATAGCCAAGGTCTTGACGGACGTCCACAAAAACTTTTGGCATTTTTGACATCGGAATCCGGATCACCCAAAAAATGGTGTGCTATAGCACACGAAAATCGTCGAAGTGGGGGGTATGCGCGCTTCGAGGCTCATTTGACCTTTAAAAAAGGTCGTACTATCCGTGAGGGCCAACCGAATACATTGAAAATTTCTTGACGGACGTCCACAAAAATATTTGGCATTTTTAACGTCGAAATCCGGATCTCCCAAAAAATGGTGTGCTATAGCACATGAAAATCGTCAAAATGGGGAGTATGCCACTTCGGGGATCCTTTGACCTTTAAAATGGGTCGGACTGGCCGTGAGGTCCAACCGGCTGCATAGCCAAGGTTTTAACGGACGTCCACAAAAAATTTTGGCATTTTTGACGTCGGAATCGGATCACCCAAAAAATGGTGTGCTATAGCAAACGAAAATCATTGAAATGGGGGTATGCGCGCTTCGGGGCTCGTTTGACCTGTAAAATGGGTCGGACTAACCGTGAGGGTCAATCAGCTGCATAAGTAAGTTCTTGACGGACGTCCACAAAAAAATTCGGCGTTTTTTATGTCGTAATCGGATCACCCAAAAAATAGTGTTTTATAGCACACGATAATCATCAAAATGCGGAGTATACGCGCTTCGGGGCTCGTTTGACCTTGAAAATGGGTCGGACTAGCCGTGAGGGCCAACTGGCTGCATAGACAAGGTCTTGACGGACATCCACAAAAAATGTCGGCATTTTTTACGTCGAAATCCGGATCTCCCAAAAAAATGGTGTGCTATAGCACAGGAAAATCGTCGAAATGGGGGGTATACGCGTTTCGGGGCTCGTTTGAACTATAAAATGGGTCAGACTGGCCGTGAGATCCAACCGGCTGCAGAGTTAAGGTCATGACGGACGTCCACAAAATGTTTCAGCATTTTTGACATCGGAATACGGAATTCCAAAAAGTGGTGTGCTATAGCACAAGAAAATCGTCGAAATGTGGGGTATGCTGCTTCGGGGCTTGTTTGACCTATAAAATTGGTCAAACTGGCCGTGACGGCCAACCGGCTGCATAGCCAAGATCTTGAAGGACATCCACAAAAAATTTCAGCGTTTTTGACGTCGGAATCCGGATCACCCAAAAATGGTATGCTATAGCACACGAAAATCGTCGCAATGGGGGGTATGCCACTTTGGGGCTCATTTGACCTTGAAAATGTGTCGGACTGGTCAAGAGGGCCAATATAGTCAAGGTCTTGACGGACGTCCACAAAGAATGTCAGCATTTTTAACTTTGGAATCCGGATGTCCAAAAAAATGGTGTGATAAAGCAAACGAAAATTGTTGAAATGGGGGGGTATGCGCGCTTAGGGGCTCGTTTGACCTTTAAAATGGGTCGGAATGTTCGTGAGGGCCAACCGGCTGCATAGCCAAGGTCTTTACGGACGTCCACAAAATTTTTTGGTATTTTTGACGTCGAAATCAGGATCACCCAAAAAATGATGTGCTATAGCACACAAAAATTGTTGAATTGGGGGGTATGCGCACTTCGAGGCTCGTTTGACCTTGAAAATGTGTCTGACTGGCCGGAGGACCAATCGGATGCGTTGCCAAGGTCTTGATGGACTTCTACAAAAACTTTCGGTATTTTTGAAATCCGAATCTGGATTTCCAAAAAAATAGTGTGCTATAGCACACGAAAATCGTCAAAATGGAGGGTATACGCGCTTCGGGGGTTGTTTAACCTTGAAAATGGGTCGGACTGTCCGTGAGGGCCAATGGGCTGCATAGCCAATGTCTTGACGGACGTCCACAAAACATATCGGCATTTTTGGCATCGGAATCCGGATCTTTAAAAAAAGTGTGTGCTATAGCACACGAAAATCGTCGAAATGAGGGGTATGTGTACTTTGGGGATCTTTTGACATTTAAAATAGGTCGGACTGGATGTGAGGGCCAACCAGTTGCATAGCCAAGGTCTTGACGGACGTCCACAAAAAAATTCGGCATTTTTGACGACGGAATACGGATCACCAAAAAAATGGTGTGCTATAGCACATGAAAATCGTTGAAATGGGGGGTATGCACGCTTTGGGGCTGGTTTGACCTTTAAAATGGGTCGGAATGTCCGTGAGGGACAACCGTCTGCATAGCCAAAGTCTTGACGGATGTCGACAAAAATATTTGGTATTTTTAACGTTGGAATCCGGATCACCCAAAAAATAATGTGCTATAGAACACGAAAATCATCAAAATGGGTGGTATGCGCGCTTCGGGGCTCGTTTGACCTTGAAAATGGGTCGGAATGGCCGTAAGGGCCAACCGGCTGCATATCCAAGGTCTTTACAGATATCCACAAAAAGTTTCGGTATTTTTGACATCAGAATCCGGATCTTCCAAAAAATAGTGTGCTATAGCACACGAAAATCGTCGAAATGTGGGGTATGCTGCTTCGGGGATCGTTTGACCTTTAAAATGTGTCAGACTGGCCGTGAGGACCAAGCAGCTGCATAGCCAAGGTCTTGACGGACGTCCACAAAAACTTTCGGCATTTTGGACATCGGAATTCGGATCACCCAAAAAATGGTGTGCTATAGCACACGAAAATCGTCGAAGAGGGGGGTATGCGCGCTTCGAGGCTCGTTTGACCTTTAAAATAGGCCGTACTATCCGTGAGGACCAAACGACTACATTTCAAAGTTCTTGACAGACGTCCACAAAACAATTTGCCATTTTTAACGTCGGAATCCAGATCTCCCAAAAAATGGTGTGCTATAGCACATGAAAATCATCGAAATGGGGGGTATGCCGCTTCGGGGATCCTTTGACCTTTAAAATGGGTCGGACTGGCCGTGAGGTCCAACCGGCTGCATAGCCAAGGTTTTAACAGACGTCCACAAAAAATTTTAGCATTTTTGACGTCGGAATCGGATCACCCAAACAATGGTGTACTATAGCAAATGAAAATCATTGAAATGGGGGTATGCGCGCTTCGGGGCTCGTTTGACCTTTAAAATGGGTCGGACTGACCGTGAGGGTCAATCAGCTGCACAACTAAGTTCTTGACGAACGTCCACAAAAAAATTCGGCATTTTTTATGTCGTAATTGGATCAGCCAAAAAATAGTGTTTTATAGCACACAAAAATCATCAAAATGCGGCGTATACGCGCTTTGGGGCTCGTTTGACCTTGAAAATGGGTCAGACTAGCCGTGAGGGCCAACTGGATGCATAGACAAGGTCTTGACGGACATCCACAAAAATTTCGGTTTTTTTACGTCGGAATCGGGATCTCCCAAAAAATGGTGTGCTATAGCATAGGAAAATCGTCGAAATGGGGGGTATACGCATTTCGGGGGTCGTTTGAACTTTAAAATGGGTCAGACTGGCCGTGAGAGCCTACCGGTTGTAGAGTTAAGGTCTTGACGGACGTCTACAAAACGTTTCAGCATTTTTGACATCGGAATACGGATCTTCCAAAAAGTAGTGTGCTATAGCACAAGAAAATCGTCGAAATGGGGGGTATGCCGCATCGGGGCTCGTTTGACCTTTAAAATTGGTCAGGATGGCCGTGAGGGCCAACCGGCTGCATAGCCAAGATCTTGAAGGACATCCATAAAAAATTTGAGCGTTTTTGACGTCGGAATCCGGATCACCCAAAAATTGTATGCTATAGCACACAAAAATTGTCGCAATGGGGGGTATGCCCCTTTGGGGCTCATTTGACCTTGAAAATGTGTCGGATTGGTCATGAGGGCCAATATAGTCAAGGTCTTGACGGACGTCCACAAAGAATGTCGGCATTTTTAACTTTGGAATCCGGATGTCCAAAGAAATGGTGTGATAAAGCAAACGAAAATTGTTGAACTGGGGGGTATGCGCGCTTAGGGTCTCGTTTGACCTTTAAAATGGGTCGAAATGTTCGTGAGGACCAACCGGATGCATAGCCAAGGTCTTGACGGACGTTCACAAAAAAATTCGGCATTTTTGATGTCGAAATAAGGATCACCCAAAAAATGGTGTCATATAGCACACAAAAATCGTCGAAATGGGGGGTATGCGCGCTTAGGGCCTCGTTTGACCTATAAAATGGGTCAGAATGTTCGTGAGGGCCAACCGGCTGCATAGCCAAGGTCCTTACGGACGTCCACAAAATTTTTTGGCATTTTGACGTCGGAATCAGGATCACACAAAAATTGTTGAAATGTGGGGTATGAACGCTTCGAGGCTCGTTTGACCTTGAAAATGTGTCTGACTGGCCGGAGGGCCAATCGGATGCATTGCCAAGGTCTTGATGGACTTCTACAAAAACTTTAGGTATTTTTGAAATCCGAATCCGGATCTCCAAAAAAATAGTGTGCTATAGCACACGAAAATCATCAAAATGGAGGGTATACGCGCTTCGGGGGTTGTTTGACCTTGAAAATGGGTCGGACTGGCCGTGAGGGCCAACTGGCTGCATAGCCAAGGTCTTGATAAACGTCCACAAAATATTTCGACATTTCGGACGTCGGAATTTGGATCTCCAAAAAAATGGTGTGCTATAGCACATAAAAATCATTGAAATGGGGGGTATGCCGCTTCGGGGCTCGTTTGACCTTTAAAATGGGTCGTACTGGCCGTGAGGTCCAACCGGCTGCATAGCCAAGGTCTTGACGGACGTCCACAAAAAATTTCGGCATTTTTGACTTCGGAATCGGATCACCCAAAAATGGTGTGCTATAGCACATGAAAATCGTTGAAATGAGGGGTATGCGCGCTTCGGGGATCGTTTGACCTTTAAAATGGGTCGGACTGACCGTGAGGGTCAACCAGCTGCATAACTAAGTTCTTGACGGACGTTCACAAAAAATTTCGGCATTTTTAATTTTGGAATCAGATCATCCAAAAAATGGTGTGCTATAGCACACGAAAATCATCGAAATGCTGGGTATGCACGCTTCGAGGCTCGTTTGACCTTGAAAATGGGTCGGACTAGCCGTGAGGGACAACTGGCTGCATAGTCAACGTCTTGACGCACGTCCATAAAAAATGTCGGCACTTTTGACGTCGAAATCCGGAACTCCCAAAAAAATGGTGTGCTATAGCACAGGAAATTCGTCGAAATGGGGGGTATGCGCGCTACGGGGCTCATTTGAACTTTAAAATGGGTCGGACTGGCCGTGAGGGCCAACCAGCTACATAGCCAAGGTCTTTACACACGTCCACAAAAAGTTTTGGTATTTTTGACATCAGAATTCGGATCTTCCAAAAAATGGTGTCCTATAGCACACGAAAATCATCGAAATGGGGGTATGCCGCTTCGGGGCTCGTTTGACCTTTAGAATTGGTCGGACTGGCCGTGAGGGCCAACCGGCTGCATAGCCAAGGTCTTGACGGACGTCCATACAAAATTTCGGCATTTTTGACGTCGGAATCCGGATCACCCAAAAATGGTGTGCTATAGCACACGAAAATCGTCAAAATGGGGGGTGCCGCTTCGGGGCTCGTTTGGCCTTTAGAATTGATCAGACTAGCCGTGAGAGCCAACCGGCTGCATAGCCAAGGTCTTGACGGATGTCCACAAAAATTTCGGGATTTTTAACGTTGGAATCATGATTTCCTAAAAAATGGTGTGATAAAGCAAACGAAAATTGTTGAAATGGGGGGTATGCGCGCTTAGGGGCTCGTTTGGCCTTTAAAATGGGTCGGAATGTTCGTGAGGGCCAACCAGATGCATAGCCAAGGTCTTGACGAACGTCCACAAAAATATTCGACATTTTTTATGTCAAAATACGGATCACCCCAAAAATGGTGTGATATAGTATACGAAAAAACATCGAAATGAGGGGTATGCGGGCTTCGGAGCTTGTTGACCTTGACAATGGGTCAGACTGGCCGTGAGGGCCAACCAGCTACATAGCCAATGTCTTTACAGAAGTCCACAAAAAGTTTCGGTATTTTTGACATCAGAATCCGGATCTTCCAAAAAATGGTGTGCTATAGCACACGAAAATCATCGAAATGGGGGTATGCCGCTTCGGGGCTCGTTTGACATTTAGAATTGGTCGGATAGGCCGTTAGGGCCAACCGGATGCATATCCAAGGTTTTA